>JACGTP010001303.1:0-11286 GCA_023678845.1 Mischocyttarus mexicanus
TATTTTTGTAATTCTTTTTTATTTTCATGAATTGTTTCATAATTGACGATCAAGGAGTATTTGCATGGCATTAAAGGGGAACAATCACATGGTGCAAATTGGTTTTTACAGGTCGTCTGCTGGAGAAAAGTTCAATGTCAAATTCATATTTTTTAAATAGAACACCATGTACTTACTTTCTTCTTTCTTATTTTTTCTTTTTAATCTGTTCAGACTTATAATACCATGACCTTTTTGGTGACTTCAAGTGAAACCATTTTCGTTACAATCTGGACACGTATTAATTGAATACCATATTGTTATATGTATTATAAAAATTAAAAGTTTTATGATTAATGTATTTAAAAAAAAACAAAAAGGGGTTGATGTAAGAGATAATTTCGTGACAATAATTTGTTTAAAAAGACAAAACGAGGGGTAACATTTAATTTATTTCTTAGAAATGAAATTTGCAACGTTTATCGTGTTTGCGCACGAGGTATGATGATGTTCAATGCACGAGGACAAGATAAAGCAATAAGTAAGAGAACACGTGCCTAGAATAGCCAATGTGAACTATCTTATTTTTAACTCACTATGCTACGAAACTTCTCTATTTTATTATTGAACTATAGGTTACATACGAATATACGCGTATTCAAAGATTTCGGTAATAATTTACACATTTTTTTCGTCTCTTTTTCGTCTTTTTATTAATTTATGTTAAATTTATTAAACATCATTAAAATTAATTTAGTCATTTTTTAAATAATCATTTTAATTTTTATATGTTTTATTTGTTAAATGAAAAATTCTTCAATACTCTTTATGGATTATGTTATCTTAATATTTCAATTTCTAAAATATACATTTTTTGATTATAATCATTTATAAATGTAAATTTTATTAAATTATTTTAAGTTATGTAAATTTAGATGAACGTACCAATATGTATTACCAATATTAACATAAAATATTAGGTTTATATAAATAAAATAATTAAACGAAAATCAGATTGTTTCCTATTAATTATTTTATATTTTTTTTGTATTATTTCTATATTCAAATATCATAATTCTATGGTGTTGGAATTAATTCGTAGCGTTTTTTTTACAAAATAACGATTTATTTGAAATGAAAGTAAAAAATTACATTATTGAAAATACTGCCCATCGCTTGCCACTACTTTTTCCCATTTTTCAGGTAAAACTGTCGAATACCCCGTCGAAAAAAATGCCAATTTGGCAATCCTCATACGCTACGAATTAATTCCAACACCTAATAATTATATCGAGATTAAGATGTTTCAAATAAATAATTAAAACAGTAAAAATTTTCATTGAAAAAAGAAAGGGGTAAATGATTAAGTTGTTTTCTAGTAATGAAACATCGTTAATTAATACATAATCCAAAATAATCCATTTGATTTATTCGTAATAACACTTCAATACGATCGAGTATCAATCTATATGATCTCAATTTATCGGTCTAACTCTTTTGACGATTAAAAAAAATAAAAAAAGGAATAGAAAAATCCAAAAAATAAAGTAATTCTCGGATATCGGGATAAATGAATTGTTAAAGATTATCTCTCATCATCTAAGTGGTCATTTCCTACATGTCTCAGCACCTTTATCCTAAGCGAAGCACGTTGTTATTTCATGATAAATGACAAGATACATCGTCTTATTCATTTTCTTTTTAACATTATCTCTTAAAGACAATAAAATTAACTTTATATTGACTTAATCAATTACAACGTTTTAACGTGAAATCTCACAATTAATGTTGATTCGATTTTACACTAATCTAATTAGGTATTCATTTTATTATAGTTAAAGTCACTCAACGTCATGGTTTATATTATGTAGTATGTATATCATGAATATGTGTCATGTAAGTTTCTTTTCTTTTTTTTTCTTCAATATTTTACTTGAAATAATATTTTTTTGAATATCTTTCTACTACACGTTCTTTTCTCTCTCAAATAGAGAACTTTAATATTGAGGAAATAAAAACTACATATAATATATTATTTATAAACTTCAATAGTTTTACATGAAGCTAAATAAACTTTACAAAATTGAAAGAGTATTAGTCATGTAGACTGATAACGTTTAACGTAAGTTTTAATATACAAAACCGGATAAAACTGGAGATGAAAAAATAGGAATTTAAGATCTTTTAAAATCTTGATAAATTTTATGTAGAAATAAACAAACAAAATAAATTAAATTATTAAATGTAAATACATACATACATACATACTTGCATACATACATATATATATATATATATATCACTATGTAGTGTATCACTATATATATTAATATATATATATATATATATACATAGTGACATATATATATATATCACTATGTTGTGTATCACTATATATATTAATATATATATATACATAGTGACATATATATATACTATGTATGTATATAGATGTAATAATTATATATGTAATATCACATATATTTATATTACATATATATGTATATGTAGAAATGCATTTGTGAGAAACATAAAGTTTCTTAGGTAGTATATGCGTCATACACATTCTATACAGGAATAATATTTTTTTTCACATGACAGTAGTGAATGAGTATATGTGTTATGTGTGTATGTGTATACAAAAATGCAATGAATATAAAATACATATTATATATATATAAAGGCTAAGAAATGAGGTGATATTGACTTGCCTTTGTTCAACATTGTACGTATGTGTCAAGTGACTAGTCTTCCTATATATACCATATGTATATGTATATATGTATCATTATATACTACATATATCATTCTCTTTTTTGTCTCTTTCTCTTTCATACTGTCTCTGTCTTTTCTTTTCCACTTAAACTGAAACATTTTCTTCTAACCATTCTTGACATCTTCATTGATCTTATTTTCTCTCTGAGTTGTTCGTTTGCTGGGGGTCATTTATCGTGGATAAGCGCAATAGACTCGCGTGATACGCACTTCAATACGACTAACGTAAAGTATAATGTTGTAACCCTGTTTACGATATACATACACACACATTTATTTGCTCTCTTTTGTTCGCTTTTGAAACGATTTAGATGATTTCTTTTGTAAAGAAAAAAAAAAAACAGATAAAAAAATATTATTTCAAAATAACGTTTCAACTATGCGCGAGGATCGATATACGATACGAATGATATAATGTGTAAGATAAAGGCACGTAATACTGGACCTTGAAATAATTTTGATGATACAGATTTCTTGGATTTCTTTGAATAATGGTTTCTGTATTGAAGTACATAATACATAGTTGTTCTACAATTCTTTATTTTTATTCCTTTCTATTTAATATTATGTACTTTTATTTATTTATTTATCTATAACAATAGTAAATATTTTTTTGTGGACCCTAATTTTGCATCATTGTATGTGGAAATGAAAAAAAGAATAAAATATTCGAATACTAAATACGTCAATTTCAGTTGATATTGAAACAATATACGATTTTCTATCATTATCTTCTACATTTATTTATTCAAATTAGTTTTACTTTCGTTACATTATTTTCTATATTCTTGCATCAATTTAAATCAGATTTTTGTTATAGATTTTCTTATTTAAAAATGTCTTATTACTTTATTTTATAATTTCAAACTTATGCAAACTTGTGACATTTAGTACATGCTTTAATATTACGTTGGATAATGCATTAAAAATGAGATAAATGATTGAAGAAAGGTTTAATACGTAATAGCAAAAATGAAAGACGGATCATTCCTTTCTGAATAATGCCCAGGTGGCCTTGAAATTAATTATTTAATTATCGAACGTTATTTTCGTCGTATCGATAACACGAACGTTTCGTCTAAGCTTGCAGAGAGTGGTATATATATACAAGTTATATACAATATGTGTTCTTCAGTATTGGCTATAATGTTGTACATAAACGTACCTATACCATTTTACATACACATGAACAATTTTTTTGTTTTTTCATTAAATTGATAAAAGTTCATTCACAGCTCAAAACAAAAAAAAGAAACACCTTGTTTTTTCTTTAACAGTTTCGTTAATTATTATCATATTAATATAATAACTATTAAATATCTCAAAATTCATTTTATTAAAAGAAACATCTCATGGAATATGAGTTTATTCTAGAATATGTAAGATTAGGGTCAAAATTACCACATCACTAGAATATACCAGGAGTGTACGTTGAAGTTTGCCGGTTTTTTTCGTTAAAAAAAACACATAATTTTTAGGGGAATCTCAAAATATTTTTATTCAAAGTATTGACCATTTGATTCTACACATTTTGTCCATCTTTCAGGCAAATTATGGATACCATTCCAAAAAAACTTTTTCTCTTTCGAGGAAAACCATTCGACGAGCCATTTTTCAACTTCTTCAAAATTGACGAAGTGCTGCTCTGCAAGTGAGTACCCCATCGATGCGAAAAGGTGGAAGTGGGACGGGGCGAGGTCTGGAGAGTACGGCGGGTGCGATAATATTTCCCAATTAAGTGTTTTTAATGTGTTTTTCACGGATCTAGCGGTATAAGACGGCGCGTTGTCATGTTGCAAAATAACTTTGCCATGTCTTCGGGCCCATTCCTGTCGTTTTTCGATCAACGCATGATTCAAATTGATCATTTGTTGTCGATAGCAATCCGTATTTACCGTTTCACCAGGTTTTAATAGTTCGTGGTACACCACACCATCCTGGTCCCACCAAACACAGAGCATTGCCTTTCAAATCGAAATCTCCACTTTTAAATTGACGAAACCATGTCTCACATGTTCTAATCACTGGAGCATGTTCACCATAAGTTTCTACTAGCAAACGATGTGCTTCAGCTGCTTTTTTCTTTTGATGAAATAAGAAAAGCAACGAATTCCGCAAATGCTCTTTATTTGGAACGAAACTCGACATATTCATTGATATAAACGACTATGACGCTATAATTTGGCAGAATGAGACTTAGGTGTTTTTCGAGGTCAATGTCAATAGAAAACAATGGTGTATATAACAAATCATAGAAATGCCTAAATCCTGCTAGCGACATCCTACTGTAAAACCAACAAACTTCAACTTACACTCCTATGTATGTACAATATTTGACTATGTTTTCGAATAATATATAACAAACTTGATTTATAATTAATTTTATTTACCTACTTTAATAAGAAGTTTCAAAAAAACAGATTCTCTAATCTTATGTTGATATAAGTTCATGGGTATTTTGATTTTTTCACGTATGTCCAGATGTTTCATAAATTTATAGGACATTTTTTTCAATTTCTTTTTTTATTATAAATAAACGTTGTTATAATAAAGATTATATCGTTATAAATTAATATCGTACATTCCTTGGAGAGATTAAAGTAAAATAAATGATTTACCAGAAATGGCAAGAAAATAAAAATGATTAGCAAAAGAGATAAAGAAAAAAGAAAAAGAAAAAGTAATAGAATTTAACTCTGTGGTGGCCATAAACATGATAATAAGTTGCTATAATTATACAATTATTTTGATGACCCTCGTTTATCGTTATCATTTTTAGTCTTGAGAAGGAGAATCAATGAACGTATTAGAGATTCGTTTTTGAGTAACACAAATACATTTTTGTTATACTAATATCACGATTAATAAAAATGACTTGTTTTTTTTTATCTTTAATTATTAATTAAGAAAACAATATTAATAATAATAATAAAAAAAGAGACATTATTTTAATTGACAATAAATTAAATATCATTTTATTCTAAACAACTTTTTCTTTTAGAAAAATAATGACGAATAAAGAACAAAAAAAAGTTCTTCTAATTTGCATCCAAGTGTTTACTGAATTGCAAGTATTTAGAAAAATATATTATTGTTGTTGTTTATAACAATATATGGATAATATTTATCTGTTTCTTTCAAATGGATTAAATCTAAATCAATGTACATGGAGTTATCTAAGAATTTGCATCACTTAATCGAATAAAAAAAAATATTCGTTCCGATGATTGCTCATTTTCTTGTATCATATGCATCTATGCACACGTACTTATGCATGTATCTATTTATATATGTATGTGTGTGTGTATAATATATTTATGCAGATATATATCATAGTAACTATTCCACGTGGACGTCCTTCCTTACTCGTGTAATTTATTTTTCAACGTCATACGAATAACTCTTCTTGAATATAAATGTTTTAGTATACGTAAATATGGATAAATAATATTTACTGTTTCTATACGTAATGCAAACAATATGTTTTGTTTACTTGACAATAAAAATAAAAATAGAAAGAAAGAGAGAGATGTATAATGTACAAAACAAAAAGTAATATATTATGTTAATAAGTTATTAAAATGTATGAACGTTGTTTTGTTTTTACAATTACTTAGAAAAATTATCAAACATAAGATAGAAATCTTTATTCTATTAAATATAATAATTTTGAAAGAAAGTTAACGTTTATTCGTATTAATACATAGAATATATTGAATAATTAAGCTCATAGCTTGTACCTATGACGTATTATGATTGATGTTAAGAACAATGAATTATTTCAACGTTTAATCGACGTAACAAACAATCGTTAACGTGTGTATTTATGATACGAATTTACTGTACTATGTGTGCATAATATTTACCATCTATAATAATATCATAAGTCTTAGACTTAATATTTATATTTTATAAACATTTCATTCTAGTTTTTGGTAAAAGACAATTAATTGTTTTTATTGTACAAAGATTAAATAGGATCTTGAAAATACCAATTTTAGTATAACTCGTGTAGAACTTGTGCAAGCAGTAAGAATCAAATATTATTAATTTTATAATTGATATTTATTTGTGTATATGTGTATATGAGAGAATGTATTAAATAAAATATTGGTACGAAAAGAAAATATATATATCTTATGATTTACTTCAAGTGGATTTTAATTGTAATATAAAATAAATCATATTAAATCACAATATTAGACATTTATTATTAGCACACACATACACACACACATATATATATATGAAGTTATATTGATAATATATGAACGTATTATATGTATATGTATATAATACATGCATAAAAGCACCTGTATGATAATAATGATTAATTGTAACTATTTTAAGAGCAACTAGATGAGCCTGCTAATTACCTATTCGCATCTGCCGAAATGTTATTAATTGTTGAAAACGCTTAAAAATACTCTCATTAAATAGATGTCACATTACACTGTCTACATATTCGTACAAAATTACCGACAATAACTTATTGCTTATGTAAGAATGATTTACGTCATTATAATCCCAATCATTTGTAGACGTCCTCTATTCGCATTAAAAGTGATCGTATCATATTTTATCGTCTCATTAACGATCAACCTATTCCTACTATAACTTTATCTTCTTCAATAATTTCATTACTATTTCTTATCAGTAATTATAACAATTACCTTCAAGACAATTAACACACACAAAAAAATAGATTTTATAGTATTTATTAGAATAATTTAAGAAGTGGGTGTGTGGAAAGAAAGTTAAGGGGGTACAAGTAAATTTCTTTAATTTAAGATAAAGTGCATAATTAAAAAAGAAACCAAACATTGCCTGTTTATATCCCTAAATTTCAAACAAGAAATTTCTACCTTCTTTTTCTTTCCTTTTCAATCACTCAATTATTTATCATTATTCATAATAAAATAAATAACCAAAATGTAATTTTCGTTTACTCAAATCCACAGTCATAATTACTCAACGCATTTGTCATATCGACAGTATTTTATGTTTTTTTTTAAAATACAAAAAGAAAGGAAAAGAAAAGTATAAAAAGGAAAAATAAATAAAAGGGGTAAAGTAAAAGCAAACGAAAAGTTAATTTTAGTAACTTGTTGAAATTTAGCAAGGAACGTTTTTCTTTTGACTCCAAGATGTAAGAGGGAAAGATGTAGTGATAAATAGATAAATAGAGAGAGAGAGAGAGAGAGAGAGAGAGAAAGATAGAGATAGAAAGGAAAGAAGATAAAGTACCGATACACTTCGAATATATTGAAGAAGGATTATAAATAAGTATGAATTATAAGAGGGATGTTCTCAATCTTCAAATTTTGTGCCCACATATTTGAGAAATTTTATCAGCATTTGTATGACGTGTTACTAGACTGTCAAGTATATTTTCGGCACATATCGGGCAGCTACCCACCCATATATATACTCTTCATCTCTCGTACACATGTATGTATACAGATATACACAACCGTTGTAGTACCAGTAGCTTATATGATCGAGGTGTAAACTAATAGACTGTAAACGAGCCTGGTCACGAGGCCCCTCATCGTATTGTGGCCTTTACAACACATGAAAATAGTGTTTTTCCTCGTCTAAATTCGAATATACCCAAGACCCCCACAAGATCATCTCATCTTATTCGAACGTAAACGTCAAGATTAACATTGGTTACAGATTATGTGTTATGCATCTATAAACCTTTATTTTAAGTTTCTTAAAATCTACTCTAATTTTTTTTTCTATTGTTCTAAAATAATTAATTGACTTACCGACAGGCGACAATGATTCCAAGGAATCTGAAATGATAAAGAAAAACGAATGAAGTTAATAATGATGCGTTAAGGATAGAGTTATTAATTATATATTTAAGTTTTTTTATTTTATTAAGATTACTATTAGATTGTAATGTGTGTGTGTGTGTGTTATTAATTTCATCTATTGTAATGTGTATTTAGAATCATTTTTTATATCATTTGTTTTTGAGTATGTATTAGAATGGGAGTTTTGTTAAATAGAACCGACATTATTTTGATTAGGGGGTTAATTTTGATTATATTGTAAACTGTTACGAGATTAGATTGTATTTTATAGAAAAATTATGCATTGATAAATGTTATTGATTTTTCAAGACGTATAAGAAATTTGTGCACATTTCTAAAACAATATTTACATAGTATAAGTTTGGATCCAAGGTTTTTGAACGTCCCTGTATATTACGCTATATTATTAAATATAATTTATATTAAGTGGACCGGAAAGTAATGTCGTTATTAATTTTTCTTTGGTATGATTTAAAAGTAGACACTTATTAGCTGATAAATGATAAACAAATATTGATATGCTCAGAAACGACATTACTTTTTGGTCTACCTAACACTTTATCAACCGGCAGTCGATTAATCGACTTTTATTATGGATTAGAAAAAAACAAATTATGAGAATATTGTATTATTTATTTAAGTATTAAATGTTGAAAATTATAACACGTATTATTTTGTAGAATAATATTTATCATATTTTTAATTAGATGTGTATCTTAAATTTGTAATAGAAAATCTTTATGTAAAATAAAATACACAATGTTTGTCAAATTCTAAGAAATGATAATAATTTAAGAAAATGTAATTTATTGATTGTAAAAATTTAATTAAAACTCTTAAGAATTTTTTTTATGTATTTTTTGACAGGAATATAATGACGTATGTTCGAATCTAACAACACGGATTAAAGTTCTCATTGTACGAGGCTACCTTTGTGTTTTTCAACAAGGTTCACACGTGCGTCCGGATAGGAAGTTCGCCAAATGTAAATGAAAAAAAAGAAAAGAAGAAAATGACTGGAAAAATACGGTTCTGTCTTGGCGAGAACGTTTTACGATTTTTCTGACAAAGGGTACTTTGACGCGTAGTTTATATTGAAAAGTTTATAAATGTTCTCTTTATTTCATTCCACCCTCCTCTCTCTCTCTCTTTCTCTCTCTTTCTCTTGGTTTTCCTGTCTCTTTATCGTTCTTCATTCTATTCATTCGTTTCTTCTGATTATTTCAACGTTATTTTTTACTATGAAATATTTTCTCATTAAAATAATAGATTTGTTCTAAGATGACAGGTAAAAATCAATTGATCTTCTTTGAAATTTTATTACAGGGAATTAAATTTCTATCAAATTGGAGTTAAAATTTCAAAGTATTCAATTTTATTTATAAGAACAAATGTTTATTATTTACAAATCTTGAAAGAAACAAATGATCAATCTTTAAATATTATCTAAAATTTTTGGATTTATTTATTAAGTGTAAAAATTTTTATACTTTTTTTTTTATACCACTCAATTCTTCCTTTGTGTAATATTCTAATTATTTTAAATTATCTAAAACTTCCTGTCTCTCTTTCTCTGTGTATGTATCCATTTTATTCTTTAATAAAAATTAATTTCATGGGTTAGATAGAGTTAAAACGATGGTTTCAAATTTCCAAGGTTAATAAGTTTAATTTTCTATGAAAGTATATTATACCTTGTTATTTTTCTTTTTTATTTTATCATTCTTTTATCTACCCTAAACTTCTTCTTATTTATTTAAAACTATCCTTGTAAGTGTGTGTATGATTTTATTATTAAATTAAATCAATTTAATAACAGTGGTTTCAAATATTTGAGATAAATAAAAGTATACAATTTTTAAACCAAATAATTCATTCCAAATTATTTCAGTATAATTCATTAAAAATCTTTCATGTGTAATAAAAATAAACTTTGACTATTTCATATTAAATCAATCAGAAATTGTATTAAAAATGTTCTTCTTCAACGATTCATTGTCGATGATATATCCAAATCATTTTATCTTTACTATATTATTTATATATTAAAAGTAACCGATAAAATGTTATTACGTTTTTAGATAAAACAAATTAAATTGGTACAAAAATATGAGATGATAGAAATGAATAAGAAAATTTTGAAAGAGAGAGAGAGAGAGCAAAGTAGCAGCAATGCGTCGAAGAATTGCATCTGGGTTGCGTACGCTTTGAGAAAAAAGGGGGAGAGATACAGTTTAAGAGGGGGGATGAACGGGGTGGAGGGGGAGGATAGGGGAGACACAGTCTCGTGCGTCATGAGCGACGTGTCGCTACCCCAAATCTTTGGAGATACTATTTTTGAATCGCAGCTTGGCTTTGGCTGGTCTAATGTAAGCTTTGCTCTGGTCGACAGTTAGTATATACTATCAAGAGCCATCGACATCTAGATTTGTATCGTTTCCAATTGACTTTCATCTTTATCTATGAATTATTTTTCATAGATAAACTATGTATTTGAATTTTTGTAATTATATACAAGAAAAATATTTTATTCATTAATTTGAATCATTATTTTTCATATCTTTATACTATGTATTTCAATTTTGTTAAATGTCATATAAAGAAACATTTAATTAATTATTTTTTCATCTTTATACTATGTATTTTAATTATTTACAAAAGTAATTAACTACACGTTATTAGAATTAAAGTTTTTAAAAATTAAAAC
>JACGTP010001304.1:0-11277 GCA_023678845.1 Mischocyttarus mexicanus
ACCAAACTTTATCGCTCAAATAATTGTATGTTGACAGTTTAGAAAGCCAAACCAAGAAAGAAAGTTCTAATTTTTAGTTCAATGCACAATTCCGTACAAATTGAAGAAAATGGCACCCAAACACTGGAGACAATTCAGTTGTATAATAGCACCAAATTTGGCGTAGATGTGACTGACCAAATGGCCAGAAATTATTCGGTAAAATCTAAATCAAAGAGATGGCCTTCGCAAGTATTTTTTAATATCCTGGATTTAGCTGAGATAAATGCATGGGTGATTTATAAAGAAACTACGGGAGGAGAAATTGCAAGACAGGAATTTCTATTCCAATTGGCAGAAGAACTTGCCATCGAATACCAACAAGAAATAGGCAAAGAAAATCAACCAATACGCATCGCAAGTACAAGTACAGGTTCCCGTGAACGAAAAACATGTCAGATAAGGTATTGTAAAGATAATAAGGCGAATAAAATCTATATAAAATGTAAAAAGTACGTATGCGGAAAATGTACAGTTGAGAAGCACATTTGTAAAAAGTGCGACGAAAAAGAATAAAATGTAGTTTATGTACTCTTGAATAAAAGAAAATATATTTTTATACTGGTAAGCTAGCTATTCGTCTGCATTCGATATTGAAAAATATAAGTTGTGAAAGACCGGTCATTTGACCGGCCGCGTTAGGAATAGGTATACGTGAAGTGTCGGTATGAATAGTGTTAATAAATATAACATTAACTGAAGCTTTAACGCGAGATAAAACACTATATGAAATCTAGTAATTTCTACGGTTAGTAATAAAACAATAATAAGTTTTAAAAACTATTTAATGAATAAATTTATTATGACTGATTTGAAAGAAATTAAATTTTTTATCAAGATTTGAATCGAAATTGCAGGTAACAGAATATTTATGGATCAGAGTGTGTCTATAAAAACACTGTTAGGAAAATTTAATAATTATGGATTGGAAAGCCGTTACTACGCCTTTTCCTTGAAAACTAGATTATGATGCTTTAAATTCTGATAAGAAATATGATGCAATTTGTAAAAAATTTAATTAATTGTTTAATGTATGTAATGATATGCAAACGACCATATTTTAGTGTTGCTGTAAATATTTTGAGCAGGTTTTCTCATAGCAGCCACAAAGAACTTTAGCAATGTTTAAAAAGAGTTATAAGATATCTTAGGGAGTCTGTAGATGTTAGATTAAATTATGTGCAATGTGATTATAATGATCTTTTAATCGGCTATGTTGATTCAGATTGGGAAAGTAGGGATATTAGTGATAGAAAAAGTACTACTGGTTATTTGTTTAAATTATTTGAACAGTACACAATATGTTAAAACACAAAAAGAAAGCTTTCAGTAGCTGTTCCATCTACCTAGGCAGAGAATATGGCTCAATATAAAGCCGATAAAGAAGTATTGTAATTAAAATCATTTGCAAAAAGTATTAACATAAATATCCTTAAACCTATCAGAATCTATGAAGAAAATAATAGTTGCATAAGTCTTCTTCTTCTTCTTAGTTTTGGACACTGTCCTGTATTTTCTCCAACTTTTATTCTTGTTTACAGCTCCTGCAATGAGGAGGTCTTGCTTTCACACCATCGTTTAAAAGGTCTTCCTGGTAGCCTGCTCGTGAGTTTTGCTATCCGAAGCTTTTTCGTTGGGTCTGTGAGCATTTCTATTAGGTTTCACCCCCGGTAGGTTGCTAGCTTCTCCGAGGAAGTTAGCGGGTCACCCTTCTAGGTATTATTTGTACCTAGGCTGCTTAACTTGAATGACTTGATAATCACTCTCGCTAGCGTCATGATAACACCGCTATAGTGGCATAAGTATTGCCAATAATCCGACATGTCATAAAAGATCAAAGCACATTGATATTAAATATCACTTCTCAAGGAAACAAGTAGAGAAAAATATATTAATGTTAATTTATATTCAAACAGGAGAATAAGTCGCAAACGTGCTCACAAAACCACTGTCAGCTGTTAAACTCTTTGAGTTTAGAAAAACACTGAATTTGAAGTAATATCAATGTGTATAAAATAAATATTACAGTTTGTTTGTTCGTTTGTTTGATTGTTAACAACTGAAGAGGTCTGATATAGTTTTTTTTTGGTTTTTCTAATCCTACTAAACAAATGTTGGAAATATACCTAAATAAATAAAATAGAGACATGAGACAAGTAGTTTGTCTTTACGTGAGAGATATTATAACTGCAAGCATATAAGACTATAAAAAAAAAAAAAAAAAAAATACATAGACGATTTAATAATGATTAATATAGTAAGAAAATAGATTAAGTGTTAAGGGGGCGTGTTGGATTGAAAGTTAAGGTTCTCTTGTCTTCTAAACTTATTTTAGCACTTTCTAGAATTCCTGTACAAGAATGTATTCAACCTATGTAAACAAATAATCTCCTAATCTTTATTTACTTAGGTCCTTGGACGAAGTTACATTTCTTTCTGTTACCACTTTTCCTTAGGAATCTTGCTAGTATAAAGACGTCTCTGTCTCAACTCGACATAAAAAAGTATTGTTGGAATAGAGGCGCCATTGTGTGCGGACTTACGTGTTTCTTCTTCCCCACCTTTATACAACGCGTAAGATAAGACCCTAGCGCATGTGCAGTAGGGCTATATACATCTATCCTTGTTGCATTGAAAAGGGACAAGAGCGGATTATTCTAGTTTGGGATAAAGAAGGGATAGTACAAGGAATACCGGAAAACTAACAAAGGACTGATCACCAAAGAAATGTAATTCCAAAGAGATTAATTAATTGCACTTATAAGAAGAGAATTATATAATTAAAATATTGTTTAACTAATAAAAGAAGTGTATTTGATCTTTTGACCAAAATTATATTACAAATAGTTATGGGCCCAGCACGCTTCCACTGCGCAACGTGCTAAGCTATACGGTTGACAGAATTTTGCTCTCAAACGGTGCAATAAATTTAGTGAAAAGTGAAATCTCTGGTGCTAGGAAAAATGGCAAATGTTGCGCTGAAAGATGTATCTGCTTTACAGCAGAAGGGTGAGTACTTTAATTCAAACTCCTTCTTACAGAAAGAATTAAGAATTAAAGTCTATGTGCATGGCAATAAAGGGTTTGCTGCAAGAACATTTGTAAAATTTGGAAGTACGGTCTTATAAACCCTGTAGATGGTGAAAGCGTTATAAGGCGATAAGTGTGCAAATTGTAAACGTAAGAAAAGGAAAGTTTTCAAAATGGCCGTTAAATGGGCTATTACAAAGAATGTTGTAAAGGAAAAACAAAAGGGGATGCCACAAAGGACATACGACAAAGATTGAATCTTAAATAAACAGTCGTGAGTTTGGTCGTCTTCGGGACGTGGCGAGTTCAGCCGAACGTACCCGAAGTAATACGAATCTGGTCTGGGGAGAGAGGAAGAACTGTAGTGACGTCGCCGGACCTCGGAAAGAGGTAGGGACAGCTCTGGCCTAATACAAAGAATGTATTGGACGGTAACGGCTCGAGCGTTATCGAGAAAGTATATGTACGCAAACACATACATGTGATTAAAATCAATGTTGTGTGATCTTATGATCGATGCGGAGTGAACCATGATAGGTGACTGTGTGTCACTTGTAGGTGAGCCTATGACAGTATATGTATATACTGGTGCATAGTGTGTTGAATTATACATACCCGCCCTGGCGCCGGTGTTGGGGTATGTTAGAGCATGGGTCTCCCTTAATACACGAATACGTGTGGTCTTCTTGTTGAATAGAATGATAATGAACCAGACCGTAATCTTTGTTAAGTTGTTCTTGTGAATACCAGAATATTAAAGTCCAGATAATAAGAAAAATGCATGGGAAATAAAGTTTTTGCTATAGAGAGACGAGCGGGATATGACGAGTTCGGCCGAGGTTACCCGAGGCAACACGAACTTAGTCGGAAGAGAGGGAGAGCTGACGTCGCCCGAATCTGTGGTGACTCGGGAACATCTCGGGTCTGAATATCGCCGAGGGGAATGAATCGTACATGTACTCACACACTTACACTAAGCTGGAGTAACAATTCGGTGCGAATTGGGCCCGAAACAGTATGGTATTTATACTGGGGTAGTGTGTGTCACTCTATCCATGCACACACTTGCGCAGGTGTGTGTATGTACAAGGAGTGGGGCCTCCCTCTGGCTGTGTATACAGTAGTTTTGACATACACGGATGTGTATGGGTTGTTGTACGCTCACGTAAATGTCTCTTTGGCTAAAAGTATAATGATAAGGACATCTGTAACCCTTTTTTAAGTTTCTGGTATGCAAGGAAATCAGAGATTATGCACGAAATGAGAAAGATTACATGGAAAATTGAATATTTGCACTAGAGGAATTATTTGATTATAGATAAGAGAATATTTATAGATATATTCTTGGCAAACCAGTTACAAATGTTTTCACACAGATTTGTTGACACTGCTGGCATTCCTTTAGACGCACCAGGAAAAGTTTGAATTCAGAAAGGTCCATCCGAATGAGGAAGTATTGGTTACCCATGTTGATGATCATATTGTATTTAGGGTTGAATCTGGAATGGAGTATCCAATTGGTATAAAAACTATATCTTTCTTCTTAAAGTAACAATTAACTCTATAGACAGTCAATCTTTCTGCTTTTTGTATTGTTTACGCGATTTTATCCGCCGTGCGCTCTGAAATTGCGTGGACATGCATTAGTAGGAAGATCTGATGAGATAGAGAAAGTATAGTTTGAAATTTGAGTTCTCCTAATTGATAGAAGGATGTTATTAGTCATGTATAACGACGTAGTAAGAGGACGGGCGGAATATCGTGATATTCTTGTGTTCAGAAGTCATGATACCCGTTCGCGTTTATTCACTTAACTTGTGTTCGGTTAAGAGAATATTCAGCAATAGTCCTCGGCAATATCAAAAGAAAATACTAACAAAATTTCAATCAACAGGATTGGACAGTTTAGGGGAAAAGGAGAAGGAAGTGGTCTTGCGTGCCATTAATGGAAAGGAACAAAATGGGTCTAGATTAATGATGCCTAGCAAGATAAATAGTTCCGATCACTTGTCGGAAACGAATGACGATATTGAGAGGAAATATTTCGATATCGTCAGTGACAAGTCATCTAGGTCGAATATAACATCTTTTTAAATAAAGATAGTGAAGGCCATAGAAAGGATAGGTGAAACAATGGATAACATGACTGCTGCACATAAGGATATACAGCAAATATTCCTTAAGGGAATGACCACTATAATCGAAAAACTCGACAAGATATCTTCACATATATCGAACTGTCGAGAGTCTGAGAGTGACGGGAGGCGAGATGAAACAATTTGTACGCCTATGACACATGTAGAAGCTAGCGATAATAGAGATGATCGCTTAACAGGAATCAGTCGGGCCGAACTAATCGAACTTATGGAAGAAGTAATAACCAAGCGATCCGGGGGCGATCGCTTAAATAACAATACTGCGCTAGGTATTGCAGGTTCAAATATAACTAGCGAGGTAAGTGGAAAAATGCATGTGGCAATCGTGGGCCAAGATTTCACCAAACGAATTTATAGGCTAACGAGTCAGACGAAATACAAACATTTTCTAGACTTTCTGACATCGGAGCTAAGAAGCCAGGATCTGCTGTATGTCATAGATCCGAAGGAAAAGCCTGAATATGAAATTGATGAAACAACGAGACAGAAACACATGTTTAGAGTGAGAGGTATATTAATTAATAGGTTAGATTAAAGCTATTACTCTAGAATAGATAAAGTTAAAGATCCTGTTAAAATCCTGAACAAGATTCGGGATATAGAAAGGTGCGAGACAAATTTAACCCCTCAAACAATAAGGCAAAGACTCTATGGTATGCGATACACTCCGCATAAAAAAACGGCAGCACAGTTTTTGGACCGTTTCGAAGGTCTGATACGGAATTACGATACTATATCACATGCTAAATCACTCTCGGAAGAAGAGAAGGGGGACGCCTTTTACAATGCGGTTGTTCATGCGACATCACATCTGCGAACCGCCAACTCCTTGTCGAAAAGTTCAACAGGCAATGACTAAAACTATGAACAATTAAAGGCTTTTATTGTACAACAGGAGGCCGATGAATGGGGGGACACAAAGATAGGGCCTACAGCATTATATGTGAGGCATGAGAGGCAACACCAGAAAAGGCGTAACTACAATGATCATGACCGAGGTTATCGCAACTACGATAACCGCAATTTAGCTACTTCCCTGTGCTACCTGTGTGGAAAGACGGGGTATTTTGCAAAGGATTGTACAGGGAAACGGTCAAAGCAGAGTCAACACAGACCGCCTTCGAGACATTTCTTCTCGAAAAAGAACGAGATATCTGGATTTCCTCGAGCAAATCGCAAGGCTGGACTTAAGGGAAATCGCAAATTTATTGACGAGAATTGTGACGAAAGTGCGAAACGGGTAAAACCAGGCAAAGAGAACAATAAGGACAATACTTCAAATAAAGGTAATGTCGAAGGCCCAAAAATGGTTGCCGCAAATTATTGCACGATGCCTGGGATAAATTTGTTATCAGATAAAAGCGATGTTAGAAATAATAATTTGTCGGTAAAGTTCTTAGCGGATTCAGGTGCTACTAAACATTTAACGCACTCCAAACTTATATTCAAAACGATTGATCAAACTAAAGTAAATTGTATAAAAGTTGCCAAAAAAAACGTACATGCTGACCTCATTTCAGAGGGAGCTGGAACGGTAGACGTTAGATTAGACAATGATCGGAAAAAGGGTTTGGAGAACGTTATATGTACCAGAGATTTGTCGGAAAATCTCCTGTCATTAAGGAAGTTTGCTGACATGGGTCTAAGCAATTACCTAGACAATCAGCAGATCGACATTTTTGATCCAAATTCGCACGAGTCATTTATCAAGGGAATTAATCGGAAGCCTTTCTGGATAATCGAACTAGAGGTGGATAGAATCAATGACAGGTACCAGATAACTAATAACAGAAAGATGATAAAAGCAATAGCTAATCTTGCGACAGAAAGTTCTGAGAATGAACCAAGATATATGACTCGTAACAAAACCTCACTTACAGATAGATCAAAGTTAGATACTGATACCAATCCGACTAATGATGTACATCTGAAAGAATTAATAGAAACAGAAACGAGACTCGCATCGGAGGTGACCGTTGTTGATTAATCTTATAATAAGGAAATTAATTCAAAGGGTTCGGAAACAACGCAGGAGATAGTAGATCCACCGATTCAAAATTTTAGCTTTGACAAATCAATCTGGGATCGAAAATTCGATAATGCAGATGACATTGAATGTGAGGAATTCACAGGTGACGAGACGCCATTCAATAAGAAAGATGAAAGATTTTTGGCCAACAACAAGGCATTACTGTGGCATGTATGATTTGGACATGCATCCTTAGATTACTTGAAGTCGATGCAAAGGATGCTTCCAGGAAACAAGAGTCTACATAGCGTTAAGTTTGATGAGTCGGTCAAAGACTGCGAGATTTGCATGGTAGCTAAGTATAATAAATTTCCTTTTAGCAAAATGAGACAACGAGCGGTGAAGGCGCTGGAAATTATACATTCTGACACCATGGGACCGATAAGTCCACAAACACACCAGAAGGGATATCGTTTTATTTCAGTTTTCGTTGACGATTACTCTAGACTAGCAATGACTTATCCAATGAGGTCGAAAAGCGAAACCGGAGAATGTCTGGAGGCATTTATCAAAAGTGCACGAAATCTCTTAGGTGTTGATGCTAAGGTGTGCTATCTGTAATCTGACCGGGGCACAGAATTCACTGGAGGCTACACAATTGATGTCTTAAACAGAATTGGAGCTGAGTCTCGATTCACAAGTCCAGATACTCCACAACACAATGGAGTGGCCAAACGGTTTAATCAAACCATTAAGAAAAGGGTGCGAGCGAATATGTATGATTCTAAACAACCAGGAAACATGTGGGATCTAGCTCTTGGAGCAGCTACATATGTTTATAATAGGACTCCACATAAATCAATTGATATGAAGATACCCATTTAAAGGTTTGCACCAAGGAAAAGTATAGACATAAATCAATTAAGACGCTTTGGATGTTTGGCCTACATGAAAATTCAAAGAAAGGTAGGACCGAAATTTAGTAGTACAGGTAAGCGAGCAATCCTCGTAGTTTACACTCCTTCAGGGTTTGTCCTCTTTAGACCTGATGAAGGCAAGTTCTATGAAAGCAGGGATGTCCGCTTTAACAAAAAACTTGTTTATGGAGACAAGTATTTAAATCAAGGTATAAATGGGTGGGTCCCCACGTCTAGCGAAATCGATAAAGAGAAGTGGTTTGTCGAGTTTGAACAGGAAACAGATAAGGTACCGTCAGACTTCTTAAAATCAAAGAGAGAAATTAGGAAAAAAAGAGGCAGACCGAGGAAAGTCCAAAGAACTCTTGAGGAAAAGGAACCGATACCCGATGTCGTACATGCAATGGACGACACGAATTATCACGCCTCATTAACAAAGATCAATTGCGATCCATCTTCTTATAAAGAAGCTGTGGAATCGAAAGAAAAAGCAAAATGGCAAGAAGCGATCAACGAAGAACTGATGTCGATTGAAGAAAACAAAGTTTGGAAATTAGTTAACAGGTCTGAGCTAACATCAAAGAATCGAAGACCAAACGTGATAGACTCAAGGTGGGTATTGAAAAAGAAATACGATTCGAATGGATCCATCAAGTATAAAGCAAGATTGGTCATAAGAGGATTCAAGGATTTTAAGAAATATGATCTGACTGAAACGTATGCTCCAGTTTCTCGTCTGGCTCTAGTAAGATCTGTATTTGTGATAATAAATAAGCACGATCTAGAAGTCACTCAGCTGGATGTCAAAACGGCATTTTTATATGGAATCATCGATGAAGACATCTATATGGAAATACCTGAAGGTACGGACTATAACGACAACATACGTCGGGAAAAGGTGCAGTGGGGCTATATACATCTATCCTTGTTGCATTGGAAAGGGACAATTCGAGTTTGGGATATAGAAAGGATAGTACAAGGAATACCGGAAAACTAACATAAGACTGATCACCAAAAATTGTTATTCCAAAGAGATTAATTAATTGTACTTATAAGAAGAGAATTATATAATTAAAATATTGTTTAACTAATAAAACAAGTGTATTTGATCTTTCGACCAAAATTATATTATAAAAAATATAAAAAAGTTTGTTTTTATTTTTTTATAAACTTGTAAATCATTAATCCCATTTCCCAACAATTACTTATGAAAATAAAAAGAAAATTTTTGCAATCATTACTTAACATTATATTACTTGATATGGAATATTAAGATAGTATAGTCGAAAAAAACCTTAAACGATTTCTTCTAAATTGAAAAGAGTAAACATAAACTTATCAAAAATTTTCCCAAACGTCCGCATTTCTACCAGCAGCGCTGCATTACCAATTGTAAATATCACCCCCTTTTCGGGACCATTTTTCGAATCACTCTGGCTATTCTGTTCATAGACATCTACTAGACCCCACGGGAAAGAAACCAGGAACGATTCATTATTTAACGTAAAGACGCTTTTTTCTATGCAAAGGTTCTATATTGTAATAAAATTCTACAATAGAATTCGATGGTCACGAGCCTTGATTTCACACTCGCAAATTTATGTGTATTTATTAACTAATATCAAAGAGTTTTTATTCTAAAAAGCTTTCTCTTTTATGAGCTAATAAAAAAACCTCGTTTTCTATTAGTTTAACCTTGTGATTTATTTATCTTTTAATCCTTAATTTCTACCTCTACAGCTAATAAATTTTTAATTACAAGAGGACTGCATGTTAGAGAATTCTTTGTCACAAACATTTTTGGTTTCTCCTGGTAGATGTGAATTTCCGACTCGTTATTTACGATCCAGCAACATTTTTTGACGGTTTTCTACGACAAAATTGACGTTGTCGAGCGTGCCAGACCTCTAAACATCAACGTCGGCCAGCTTAGTCAGTCGCTGGTGAAAATTTAAATAAGGGATATAGTTTAGTCAAATTTGCATTTGGGGAAGATGTTGCTCTATCTTAATAGAAAAAAATTGTAAAAAGTCTGGAATGTCGTCTCTATTAAGATGTGCACTATGCGTATTTCGAGAAATTTGTGCTTTCTGCATAAAAAATAACAATGTATAAAAAACCGAAAGAAAACCTGTTTTTTCGTTAATCTTAGCTCATATCTCAGAAACTAATAGTTTTTAGCAAAAAATTTACTTAAAAGAACTAGTTTCTTATGAGGTTTTCTGTAATCTGAAAATTGTTTTGCTTAATTGCAATAGTTTTTCAGCAAATGGCAAGCGTGTAAAACAAGAAAATTCTGAAAACACTTTTTGTTACGTAATATTTTTCAATAGTTAACATTATGATATTTTTATAAAATTTATGGCAAAATAAGTATACCTACTAACAATAAGTATGTTTAACCCGATTTCCATTTTTTTTGCAAAAAGTGAAAATTAATTAAAAAAAATTTTTTTTTTATTATCTGCACTGCGAAAAAAAACAAAATAATTAAAAAACGGAATTATAAAAATTTCAAACATTATTACTCAATTTCCTTATGTTACGATGATTATAGTATTCAGTAAAACACTTTCAACACATTTGTAGTGACGTTGGACAATTTGGACAATAGGTTGTAGTTTTTTAAATATCTTTTCTCACTTTCTGGCGTTCGACAATTCGTCTTTTTTTCTGGTTACATAAAACGCATATTCTTCTTATAGGCTCGCTCTGCATATACTTACAAACCTCTAAACGGTTAGACTTTTTTTTCTTTTCTTGCTTTGTTTGTCACAACTAAAATTTTTTAAGGACATTTATTCTCAAACTAGAAGTTTCCGGTATTTTCTTATCTGCATTTTCCTGTTTGTCGCTCTTTAAAAGACAATATGTGCGTTTACGACGGTTGTTCCTAAAAAAACATGTTGTTAATTTTCGATACTACTTGACGGTTTTTCGTATCGTTGTTGAATATGACGTCATCTGGTCGCTTCTATCGATGGCACTTTTTCCATTATTATAAGCGATTACTGCTAAAGGTTTTATTTCCGGAGGACGACGACAATGAGTAGAATGTGAGCTAGAATTCATAATAGGTACATGTTTGGTTGGTAATATTCTAACATCACGAACATCTATTTATTTTAGCACAACTTTACTGTTACGATCTTTGCGTGCTATAACT
>JACGTP010001305.1:0-11265 GCA_023678845.1 Mischocyttarus mexicanus
TGTATCTATATTGTATGTTTCTTTATCGTTAATGAATCTAAACAAAAGAGAAAAGAAAAATGTTTGATTAATTAAAAGAAGTTTTTCTCGTGTAAATATTATTTATGATGTGTGTGTATATATATATATAAATGACATTAATATAAATATAGTTGATTGAATATACGCACTCAAAAAATAATGGACGAGCTACAGTTTCTCCATACATATGTGCTCGATAAAATAATGTGTACAAATATGGTAATAGCCAATAACGTATGGTAAATGCTCTTTTCGATGATTTCACAACTAAATCACCCAATGCTACTGGATCTTGTTCCTATAAAAAAATATATATATATTTTTATTGACCTTGTTTTTTGATAGAATATATATATTACTTACTATCGTACTATCAGAGTTATGATTCCTTGCAAAAGGATAAAATGCACCAAGTTGCATCCATCGATTACACAAGGCTGGAGTTGTATTTCCATTAAATCCACAAATATCAGCACCCACCATTGGAATTTGGAATAGATTGAAGTTAAGTATTTCAGGAATACTCATTTTTAAATCATGCCTAATTAAAAAAAAGAAAGTAGACGATATTATAAAAACTTAAAAGAAAAAATACATGTTTTCTTTTCTTTTAAATATTAATCTTTTCTTTTTTTACCATGTAGAGAAGACATCACCAGACCAATGACCAGCGTATTTACCATGTCCAACCCATGTAGATCGTGAAATTATAAATGGCCTTTTATTTCTGATATTGGTAAGAGCGCTGAAAACATTTATTTCAATATTAAATCAATACATTTAATTAATGTTACATGTTTAATTATTGATACTTACTAGTTAGTAGCTATCGCATGACTGGTACCATAAGTATTGTGAAGATTATAATGTGGTCCTAAATAATGTTTTGCATTCATGCATAATGTTTTTACTGATAATTTATTTCCCATAATCATTGGTTTAAATTCTGGATTATCTAATTCGTTGTTGATGCAACCATTTTTATGGCCATTGTAAAAGTTAGACGGTTCATTCATATCCTTGAGAGAACAAAAATATTATAATGAAATATTATAATATTCAACGTTACGCAAACAAACAAATAATAACAAAATTTTAAAATAGTAATATAAAATAATACGTACGATCCATGCACCATCGTATTTGAATTTATTATGCATATCTTGCATCATATTCAAGTAATAATCTTTTGCTTTTGGATGAGTGAAATCAGGCCAAACAGTTAACCCATTACTCCAAACTTTTCCTTTAAATGGTTTGTTGGATATTGAATCTTTTATAAATATTCCTTCTATTACACCTTCATCGTATGGACGATAAGACCCACTTGCTTCTGATGCAGAAATACCAGCATCGATCAATGGAATATAATGCATTCCCAACTATAATATATGTAAAATAATAATTATTAAATATATACACATATATATATGTGTGATGAATTTACAGTTGCAAATGAGAATTATTATTAAATTTCACATACTTTATGTAACTCGTCAACGAATTCTGGTAAATCTTTAAACGTTTCGTTATCATACGTAAAATCTTTATTTTTGTTCATATAATCTAAATCGTTCCATTGAGTATCCTAAAAATAAATAAACTTTTATTAAATTTTACATTTTTTTATTTTTATAACAGAAAATAATATGTATATTATTAATTACTATACTTACAAATGGGATTCCAGCTGCTCTTGTTCTGTTCCATACTTCTTTAGTTTTTTCTAAACTTCCATATCCATACCTAAAAAAAAAAGAATAAAGAATATGAAGAAAATAAATATTTAGTGAAATCTCAAGAGGCAAATCGTGTTGATATTAGAAATAAAAGAGAATATACATTTACCGACATAAATGAAAACCTAAGGACCAATAAGGCGGTAGAAAAGGTTTACCAACAAGATCAGAATATTGTCTCATTACATCCTGCGGTGTTGGACCCATTAAAAAGTACATATCAAAAATACCACCTATACTTCTGTACGTTATTGCAGGTGTGGGTTGTAACATTATTTCTACAAATATTAAATTGCACGATAAAATTTGCAAGAATAAAAAAGAAATCCAACTTAATATATAATATAAATACGTACCCATAGGGTTGCTATTTAAAAATAATACACCATGGCAAAATCCTGAATCTTCGATCATGAAATAAAACGGTTGAGTGCCATATAAATTTGCCTATAATAAAGAATAATACATTTATTGAATTTTCTCTTTAAATAAATAATTATTAAAATACATAACGTAAAAATGAACTTACGTATTCCACAGGTGGTTGATCCATGTTGAACATAGCATATCTTTTCCATTCGTTATTAATTTTTAAATTTGTTCTATGCTCTCCAAGACCATAAATGTTTTGAGAAGGTAATATACTGCTTATTTGTAAGAATTGATCAGCAAATATGAAGCCACCAATACCAAGTGAGTTAAATCTAAACAACAGAAATATAACTTTATGGTAATGTTAAGAATTACTTAAATATTTAAAAAATATTTTTTTATACTCACAATGTTGTATTGTCTGAAGTTCTGATGATTTGAAATCCAACTTTTTCCTCGTCGGTGATAAATTTATACATTGGGTAGAGGTCTACAGAATCTAAAGATGGAGTATCAGATGCTTGTGGCCACGGTGGCTCATATCTTTGATTTACAGGATCAAAAATCTAAAATAATATAAAATTATATATTACAATTATATGGAAAAAAAACAAATTTAATTATAATAGAATTCATTTATATATACCTTAACGCGTATTATTTCATTGTCGACCATTACTGCTTCCATTTTGATGAGAGGTATGTTTTTCTTATAAACAGAATTGTCTGTTAATTTAAGATATCCAGAAAAACTAGTGTCATCCTGAGTGTGGTTTTCATATTTATAAAGACTCCAATTATCAGGATAATAACAATAAGGAATATTAAGGAATTCAGAATCCTGTTTCACTGGACTCCAACAACAACCTCTTCTTATACATTCCGATTCGTTAGCTCCAAATTCCGGAAGACAATCGAACCGTAATGAAACAGGAATTTGTTTACACTAAAATAAGGTGATGCATTTAATTTAATAATATCCACACACACATAAAATTGTATTAGTATTCCAATGAATTATCAATCGTTACCTTTTGAACAACATGATCGTCTTGTATTATAACAAAATCGTAAACGTATTCTGTTTCTTCGATAACATTATCTGTATCTTTATAAGCCCTGAATTTCCAATTTTCTATTACCTTCATAACATTATTCATATATTCAGATTCTTTGATATTAGATATAAGATAAGGCGAATGCAATATAGCAAGTGCTATAATAGCTGTTATAAAAATTGCAGTGAGTACTAGAATAATATAAGATTTAACGTTCTTGGCGCAAGAATTTTGCTTATCGTCTGTGAAAACATTATTTACAACTTTTTCTTCTTTGTTGATTGTTTTTTTTGGATACAATGTGAATAATTTAGAAGATTCATCCAATTTATCATCTGGTTCCATTATATCTAATATACTTGTACCTTTCTTGGATTCATTCTTACCCTTGATAATCATTTTAAGGCAACAATTTGTAACTATCTACGATTGGAAATATAAAAAATTTAATTTTAATTGTAATTATTGTAACATTATATTGAAAGTATATTAATTTGATTTTAAAGTTCTTAATATTTTTTACGATTTTCCTCTATACATATATACATATATATCTCTTATTTAAAAGATATTCCTATTATTTCATTGACGTTCATAGATATCACAAAAAAAAAGAAATTCTCGAGGAAAAATATTTTTAAACGTAGTCATCCAATAAATCTTTATTTAATTCTATGTATAACCTCTAAATGAATCAAATGTATATATTTTCAATGTAATTTAAAATATTTAAACCTTCCAAATAACAAATTAATTAGAATAATCTTACATTTTTTATTTCAAAAAAATTAAAAAAAAAGTGATATTAAATACAATGATATTTGTAATTAGATTGAATATCTTACCGATTTTTTTATTAGAAACAAATCTCTTTCGGTTAGTAATTGTTCACTTTATACAATTTTAAAACGAAATATTCTTTATTAAGTAGTTAACACTGTGGATGCGTCGTTCATTCTGGCAAATGAAAGATTGCGAGTTATCTTATAGTGTTATATATATTTAGTATCATTATGCTCGTACTCTCACATCAGAAACCATGTATATAATACGTACGTATATATATGGTATCTTTATTTGTGTGTGTGGATTCAGGAAAAACCCTCTTCTTACTACATATATATATATGTGTGAGTATATATATATTTATTTATTTTTAGATATAACAGTAGTGTCCTGTAAACTTTGAATTACAAAATACTTTGACGCATAAACAAATAATAATTTAATTTAAATTTAATTAATTTAAGCGCCATCAATTATTATTTCCACTTTTTTTGATAAGCACTGATAACACACAACCTACTTTACGTTTATATACATACTATATATATACTATGGTGTTTATGGAGGTATTTGTATATGTGGATCCAGGAAAATCCCCACAAATGCATCTTTACTTATCCGCATACCATAGAACCGGTTTTCTATGAACTTACAGAATTTAAAAACACCATAGCGAATAAAAAGATTCCATTTTAAATTTGTTGAGACGCATGCGCATTTCAATTGTTATTCCCGGGTTTTTTAAAAAATGACAAGTGTGTACTGCGATTAGAAAATTAATTTAATAAAAATAATACTTCATATATTTTTTTTTATTTTAAACCTAATTACGTGAATGATATTTTGATATACTTTTTTTATAAATTATTAATAATAATAATAAATTGAGTATTTTTACGTGCACAAAATTAAATGTAGTTTTATACGAGATAAAGATGACTAATTTAAAGACACAGATGTACTTGCATTTTTTTAGTGATAAGTATATGCATTCTTTAATTATCAAGAAACACTTACTAATGTTATCAATACACTGAATATGCAGTTATACGAGATGCATTCGTATGTGCAATAATGTGAGAACGATATGTGCATAACTGGTTTATTAGATTAGTTGATTATTCTGCGAGAGTACGAGGTTCACAATTTTTTTAATTGTTATCATGAAATGAAATATTTCAATTATTTTTGAAAGAAATAAATTCTTTAATTTGTACATTAACAATTATTTGATAAAACACAATATACATTTGATATTTTAAAAAATAAATATTTATAGAAATATTTATAGCCTAATAGAAATCTATTAGGTTTTCTCAACTACGTTGTTCTCTTTTTCGTTTTCACATTTATGTATGATTTCTGTAAACAAAAAAAAAAGAAATAAAGAAGACAAAGAAATAATAAATTGTAGAAATCTTAAAGCTATTAATCGATCGATGTTAGAAAAACTTACTTTTAACTATTTCCTGTAAAACTAAGGTCGTCGGTGATTCTGGAATGTCTGTTAAAAAGTTTTTTCCCTCGTCGCAACATCTTGCTATTAAAGGATCTAATGGTAAGGACCCTAAGAAATCGATATTTAAATCGTCAGCCATAGCACGACCACCACCTGTCAATGCTGGAAATATTTCTGCAGAATTCTAAAAAAAAAAACCAGAAATTATATGATTAAAAATTCTTTTTTATTGTCTTCATTGTCTTCATAAAAAAATTAGTCATTTACCTTGCACTTAGGACATACGAACAAGCTCATATTTTCAATGACGCCTAATATAGGAATGTTTACTTTGTTACAAAAATCTATTTCTTTTCTGACATCCAATAAAGCAACTTGTTGCGGTGTGGTGATAACGATTGCACCAGTAATACCAGAACCTTTTAAATACGTAGTCACAGACAAATGTTCGTCTGAGGTACCAGGTGGTGTATCCAGAATAAGATAATCCAAGTTGCCCCAATCAACTTCTGATAAAAATTGTCTGATCATACCATTTTTTTTAGGACCTCTCCATATTACAGCATCGCTTGGACTACCCAGTAAAAATCCAATCGACATTAACGATAAATTATCTTCAATATACTAAAAGGAAATATGCATTAAAAAAATATATTAATTACTATCTTTGTTTTATAAAATTTAATAATTAAAAATTACCACAGGAGACCAGCCAGAACCACTTTGGTGTATTTGTTCTCCAAGTGCTCCTAAAATTCTTGGCTGTGATGGACCGCAAATATCAATATCCAATACAGCAATCTACAATAATATTGTTAAGTAACATTATTGGAAAATTATTATAATTCATGTATATTTGTAATGTGTATATATATAAATGTTGGTAACTAGAAATCAAAGCTTTTAAGAAGGGTATATAGAAATTGTGATAATCAATAACAAGCTGGTACAAGCTGGTACGACATAGATACCTATACATCTATAGATATAGTTAACTAAATGCTATTTTTAAGTTAGAAGGAAAGGGTATGATACAGTTCAATATGAGAGCATGTACATTGAGAATCACATGGATGTGCTTGGTCTAGGAAAAAGGGTATGTAGATATACATTTTTAAAGATACTTATTTTAAAATATAAATACTTACATTTTTATCGGGATTACTATCAGCAAGGACTCTAGATACCAATGAAGTTACTGTACTTTTACCAACTCCACCTTTACCGGATAAAATCAGGATCTTGTGTTTGACATTAGACAATCTTTCTTTAACCAATTCTATACCGGGATCTACTTGTTTCGTTGCACCTGATGAACATAATTTTTGATTTGGACATCCTGCACAAGCAGATGCTTTACCAGCTTGTTCACTCTTCGTTCCAGGACAATCTGCAAATATTCTAATAATTTTCTCTCTGATAAAAGAAGATTTGCTTAAAAATTTTCATTTGAATGTATTGACAAAATTCATAATAGAAATATACTTTTATTTATACTTTTGTAATAGTCTTATATGTAAATCATATTAAATCATGTTTGTCATGTTATTGATTGAAATTATACAAGTATGAACTTTACAAAATAATTCTAACCTATATAATTCATTTTATTTTATTAATGACAACATATTACTAATTGGATTCAAATTTTAACGCGGTACGAATATAAACACAATTAAATCATTAAAATTGATCTAATTAAAAAATTATGAAAGGTGATAAATCAATCTTACGTTCTGGAGCTTCGCCTGGTACATCTGCCATGTTGAGAAGTATAACTAATACTGATATTATTCTTATCATACAAATTAGAGGTTAGAATATAAATTTATTAAAATATTATTTTCTATTTTTTTTAAATATATCACACATAACTTAATAAATGTTCTTTTGCATTTAATTTTTTTATTTTTTCATTAATATTATTTTATAATTATATTTATGTATTGATCATTTATTTATAAAAATTTATTTTACACAAATATAATGAAGAATAAAATTCATATTAATTTTAATAATTTAATTTCTATTATTTATTAAAAATAATAAATGATTTTAATAGCAATTACAGCCATGGAGTACCGTTGGTTCAACGATGCCATACACAGAATACAAAACTCCTATTCGTGTAAGCGATTACAATCGTACCCATCATTTATTACCTTGGAGACCTAATACAGGATTTGAAAACATCGAAGTTATACCGTTGTACGTTTACCACGTTAATTATTATTTAAATTTGTTTAATTATTATAAAAACTGTTAAACATATTTCTTTGACAGGGCTAGAAAGTGTATATCAAATTATCCATTGGATGCGACAAGTGGAGTCATGCATAAGCCATTAAAGTTTCCTGATTTGGTAACTGGATGTCATAGAGATCCTGTCCATGCATCACGAGCTGCTCTTTACACAAGATATACTCCAAATGAATGGTTTCAAAAACAAATTAAATATTACAACGAAGCGGATTCTAACAGACACTTATCAGAAAGATTGAGAAACGATGCTTTAAAAATAGTTAGGTACGTGTATATTAAGAATTAATTTAAATTATATTTATAATATAATTATAATTGTTTATATGCATTTATATAGGAATGCAGAAGAAAAAATACAATATGGACAATTAGATACTGGAAGAAGATTGGGTGAAAGAATAAACGATGTATCCTTTTGGCGAAATGAAATATCTTCTGAATTAGAAAGATTATTGCAAGAGATAGAAAGACTTCAGGATTGTCGTGCTGTTTTAGAAAAAGCAATAAAAGATATAGAAGGACCGTTGCATATTGCAGAAGAATGTCTTTATCATAGAGAAGCGAGAAAAGGTATATAAAATGATCAAACACACGTATAAATATAATATTACTTAATAATCAATTTATATGACTACACATACAGGGACAGAACTTGTACACGACGAATCAGAAAAATGTCTATTGAGAGAAATAGATAATTTAAAAAACTGTCAGAAAAAATTAGATGCGTGTCTTGATAAATGTAAAGATCAGGTATAGTTTTGTTAGTTTTAAATATAATCTATGAAGTAATATATATACGTGATGTTTCATTTTTATATTTTTTCAGTTGCGTAATTGCAGAGCTTCACAGAATCAATTAGAATTAGACTTGAAGAATAAAGAAAGTGCATTAGGTATAGATATGATGTGTCATCAATTGAATAATTACAGTCCTGGATTACAATATTATGCAGGAATTGAAAAATATGATCCTTGGTAATAGAATTAAGCTTTGAAATAAATCATTAATTAATTAATTTTATATAGATTTTCTACTGAATTTTTTAGTCTCTCAGAACAAGAATGTTGGTCAGAAGCAGCAAATCGAATAATACAAAAGTCACAACATGAAAGAAATATGTCTAGTCAGTTGCGAACTTGTGCAGAAGCTCTTATTAGTAAAGTGTCTCAAGAAATGTGGGACTCGTGGAGTAATACTAACAGTGCTTTGACGCATAGATCTTCTGAATTACTTGAAGCTAAAAATAAATTGCAACAGCATTTACAAAAAGTATAATTTTAAATGATATACTATAGTGTGATCATTTTTCAATATTAATCTATTAATATATATGTAACAGGTACAGCAGGAAATATTTGATGTTGAAAAAAATATGGAATTGATGCGTAAAGCTATTGCTGATAAAAGTCATGCTATTAAAGTTGCACATACGAGATTAGAAGCTAGAATGCACCGTCCAGATTTAGAATTATGTCGTGATAACGCTTACTCGAGGTATTTTTATTAATTATCTTCTTAATAGAAATGTTATATTTACTTGACTACAATGTCTTGCCTTCTTATAGCCTTCAAAAAGAAATAGATGGAATAGATCATCAGGTTAAACGTATGCATAAAGCATTGAAAGAACTTGAAGATCAGCATCAAAGATTATTGAGAACTAGGACTGCGCTGGAACATGATTTAGCTCTTAAAATAGATTCTATATATATAGACAGAGAAAAGGTTTGCGGTCTTCGACGAGCATATCCAGTTAATGCATTATTTAGATTTTAATTATTTTAGTAATAATATATACATATTTAAAACTATTGGTACACATAACTATATATACATACATTATACTTTATTGAAATAAACATAAAGTGAAATTTAAATGATCAAGCATAAAAAATTCACTATATCATATTTCTTTGTACAATAATAAAAGTTTATAGAGGAAATAACTTACGCTTCCTTTGAAGGTAATCTTTTAATATAACTTGGTATAGGAAGATTGAGATTATTTTTAGATTCGAAAAATGTATACGACAAAGTTACACTTTCAATGAATTCCATTAAAGGATCTTCATTGAATTCTGGATCGATATAAAAGAATACTGGCATATCAACCTAAAATATAATTCACATTAACTTTCTTGTTATAAGTGTATTATAATTTGTGATATATTTTTAGAAAGTTACCTGTTCATGAGGATTCAATAATTGTTCCTCAAAACAAAAGCATTGTATTTTATTAAAATACTGTCCTACTTCGAAAGGAAGTACATTATAAGTAGAAATACCAACGACTGGTTTATCTGTAGGATTTTTAGCGGTGTAAAATGCCAATGCTGTCTCTCCTGGGATTATTGTTATTTCTCTTTGCAAAGGTTGAAAGTTCCATGCCATTGATGCACCTACATCAGCGGTGAACTTAATTTTTATTTTTCTTTCTTTAACAGGGACCATAGATTTTAATTTGCTATCATCATGACCAGCTGTAGTTCCTCCGTAACTGTACGCCTAATTTATATATAACTTATTCATTGCTTCAGATATAATAAAATATAATGAAAAAATATTTATATAATAAAACATACCTGACAAAATATTCTGTACAATGGTACTGCTGCATAACTAAGCCCAGCTACGAGTATACCCAATCCAGTCATATAAAGTGTTATAGATCGTATATTTCGTTTTTCTTCAGGACTACGATATTCTTTCATTAAATTCTTCGATACATTTGTAGATATCCTTCTGATAACATAATTGCTCGTTAAACGTTGAAGACGTATTAGAAACATTTGTAAACCTAACCTTAAATCACAAATGAGAATATTTTTTTACTTGTTAACTATAAAAACATATCTTAATTGATACAAAAAATTTAATTAAATTTATACCAATTCTTTGTAATATTAATTAAAGTTATTTTAATATATATTATCTGTAATGAATATATATCCTCTCATAACCTACACATGTCACAAATATACACGATTAAACTTCTTTTAACTCTGTAATCTGATTGGTCGAATCGAATTGTTTCGATATGTGTTTTTAAAAATGGTGGGAAATATAAACAAAATATTTTTTTTTTATCCTTATGTTTTAATTTATATTTAAAATTAAAAAAAAAGTATATATATATAAAATAATAAAAGTGAAGAACATCGAAATTTTTCCTTTTCTACAAGTATGCAATAAATAATTATTTTTTAATTGTTTAAACAATAGTACATTTGGTCTATGCTATACATTTCTCGAAACCTACTTTACTTGTAAAATAATTTAATTCTTACAATATATAATGTATACATACATATATATATATATATATATATGACTTTCACTATTTTTATTTTTATAATTAGAATTAATAAATTATTCATTTTAATGCCTTATATATTCATAAATCGTATATATCATACGTTTATACGTTTAAATGTTAGCGCTAAATAATTTATTACTTATAAATTCACTGATTGGTTGAAGATGTACAGCATTGTTGAATCGGCGGGAATTGCAAGAGTAATCATTTGAACAAGAACGCCATGTTAGATTTTGTTAAAATACGAA
>JACGTP010001306.1:0-11263 GCA_023678845.1 Mischocyttarus mexicanus
CTCTCTCTCTCTCTCTCTCTCTCTCTCTCTCTCTCTCTCTCTCTCTCTCTATCTATCTGTCCCGCTCGTATTTCGTGAAATCGTCTGTAGCAATTATATCACCGTCCATAACAAATATGTGAGTAACGAATCGTAGGTACTCACGTATTTTTCCAGGGTGTTGTATTAACGTTGGGATCCCTTAGATTCGAAAAATTCGTATGAAAACCCGGACAAGTACAACCATTGAAAAACCCTTCGAGATCACTTCTGCGATCGGACTAGCCGCGAGGTGGCGCCTTCAAAGATTTCGCTCAGTCACGCATGCTCTTTGCCGCCGCTGGGTCACGTGACACAACGACCTGCCCTTTTCTTCACGATCTTTGGCGATGTTAGACGATGATAACCGATCTTCAGTAAGGCTCACCACTCAATGTCTTTTTTCTTCTATTTACATCCTACAATATTTGTTTTTATAATTATTACTTTCAGTGATCAGTAAAAAAGTTTCTTTTCTGAATATGTAACATCTGTAAGTAATGAAGTTTCACAGCTTTTACAATGTTTCATGCGTCGATAATAAGGTTTCACAGTTTACAATGTTACTTGTAATGAAATCTCTGATGCTATATTTTATAAATTCATTCAATACATAAAATATATAGGAGTGTGTAAATATATATTCTTTTAGATTATAATTTTTAAACTTATTTAATTTAAATAAATTTTTAACAAAAATCAAATAAAAGATATATATTATATATATTACGTGTATGAATAAAAATATTCTAGTCTATTTTTCTTTAAAATTATATCGAACCATACTGAGAATCATAATTTATAATATAAATCAAATAATACAGTGACATTTAAAGCTTGTATCGTTTTATAAAATTTTAAATTAATAAGAGATTATTTTATCTAGTTAGAAAAAAAATATATCGATCCTGCCAGGATTCGAACCTGGAATCTTCTGATCCGTAGTCAGACGCGTTATCCGTTGCGCCACAGGACCAAGTTGTATTCACATTGAATTTTTTTTACTATTTAGTCTTTTATTAATCACTGTAAAACATTTATAATTACTTAGCAATTACTCGACATGCGTTACAATGTCTCTTGAAATCACAATTTTACAATCTCACAACGCATTGCTCGGTATGCTCTTTCAAATTTTACTAATTTCTCGCTCTTCTCTCGATACTCGTTAGTTTAATACTTCTTTTTTCAAATCACTCGCCGAATTTCTCGACTCTATCCTCGTTATCACTTTTGTACATGTTTTCTGTCGTATTCGTACTCATTCACGCTTAGTTTCTCGTGTAGAATTGCCTACAGTTTGTTTGTACAATCATTTACAGAATACCTTGTAAATATCAATTGATCAATTTAGTCCTCTAATTTAATATTGAAAAAAAAAAAACAAGAAGAAAGTTTGTATAATAACGTTAAAGTAGAAGAATATTTTTGTAATTTGTTATGTATATCATAACTATCATGATTTATTTTTGGATGACGTACACATTTCAGCAACAATAAGAAACGACGGATAAATTTATTATTGACAACAACAACAACAACAACAAGAAAACATTTGGATCAGCTAATTAAAGATACATTCATTATTTAGTGATTTTTTCTTCAGTCATCTTCATAATCGAAAAATCTTGTTCTGTTCGTTTCTTCCAAAACGTGAAAACAATTTTTAATAACATTGGACATATCATCCTCGTTTTTATTTTCAAAAATAAGTTCCAACGAGCCATATAAATTTTCTAGCCGATTACTTGTCCAATTTTCCGTTGATTGGATGATCCTTTGAAGTAATTCTTGAAGCTGAAGATCCATTACATTCTCGGCGCTTGAAATATTAGACGACGTACGCGACATTTTGGTACGTTTCGATGTCGGTCCTTCTCCCGAGGCACTACATTCTCGTTTAACATTAACTTCAAACAAAAACAAATTAATTGACCATTTGTAAATTTTGTAATTTTAACCGTAGAAATAAATTAATCTTTTACTTGATTTGGTAGCCGATTGAGTAGATCGAACAGCACCAAGTTTACTTCGAGCTTTTGACCTTTTTGTCGCAGAACCGTCTACCACGTTTTCTATCATCGATATAATTTTCTTTCTTAATTCATTACTACACTTAAAAAGAAAGAGATGTTAAAAAGAACGTTAGTTAATTTTCTTACGACGTCCGCGTTGTCCATTTAAATCCTTATGCGAGTCCACCTTGGATTTTTTTCCATTTTCGGTTTTCGTTCTTTTTGGACCCATAATTTGTATAAAATCTATTATATTACAAAAGTATTAATAAGATAGCTCGAAAAAACATCCGAAATTCGTGACTCTAGACTAAAATACCCCCTCTTAAGGCGATACCATCTTAAGACATTAATCGCTTCGCGGCACTTCAAACATTCCTTGAGAATAAAAGAATATATATAGGAATGGTTGGGAAGTTTGAAAGCGATAAGAAAAGTATAAAAGGAAAAGCGTTTGTTTTCGTTAAGTTCAGTTCAGTTCAGTTTTTACATTAGTTTCATTCAGATCAGTTAGATTAGCGTATTATATCTTTAGACTTAAATAAACTGTACCTATTCTCTTAATTATTCTCATTAATTATTTTACCAATCCATCATCAATAATATCCATTCTACAATGATATATAATTTGATAATAAAAGTACCTTGCGAAGATCTGCTAGAAGCAGCATCAGATGGTGGGTTTGAAAAAAGCTGTAGGAAAAAGGATTGACGTTCTTGCAAGCCAGGTAATGGTACTTCAAATACTTCATCTCGACTTCGATCGAATGAATTTTTGATCTAATATAATGAAGTATGAAATTAAAGTAATATATAATCTTCGTAATCTTATAATATTATATACTTCTGAAGGTAAATTCTTATAAGCGGAATTAGCCGTTGTAAGGATCAACATGTAAATCGTATTATCGAGATCTCTCATTAGGGAAGTAAAAACCACGCGTGCTGTTTCGTCCACTAGATTCCACCATGCAAGAATATCGGGAATATACAACAATGATGGTAAAGTACGACGTGCCCCTTTGACTTTCTATTAGAGAAAAAATGTAATATACATATATGTATTAAGAAAAATATAAAGAACAAATGATCGATTAAGATTTATCAAGAATCACCTGAATGATCGTCTCTTCGGCAGCTCTACCAGTTTCTTCGAAGAGAGTTGTCACATCCAAGACGTGACAGGGCAGATGATCTAAATCGTGAAGCAAAGCTGGACCTAAATGGCGAGTATGTGAATCATCTTCACCGCATAATAAAATTCTAGGACAGGTGGTCGATTTCGAGTTGGCTTTGCCGATACTGTACGAATACGGAATGAGGAAGAAAAGAAAAGGAACGATAAAAGGATGAAAATTATGCCGGAACAATTGAACTTACATATCATCCGATGTCAACATTCCCGTTGGACAAAGAATTTGTAATTGAGATTGAATGCTCGATAAATTGTCTCGTAAAAGCGGTTGAATTTTTATCGATAAGGATTTCACTGGTGCTATAACAACTCTGTGAGACGCTGGAACAATATTTTCCTGGGCCTTTAGAAAATCTTGTTTTTCGACCTATATTCGTTTATTAATTTGTTGTTTTTAAACGTCGAATATAATAGAATAACCATTCCGAAAATATTACTTTGAGGTGTCGCTCGTTTATATAATGTCTTGATTTCAACGTATAAATTTCAGGGTAATGCCTTCTAACGCAACACATGACAGCTTCTGCGCAGAGAGCTTGCAGGTCACTACCGCAGTATCCTATCGTTTTCGAGGCCAAATAGGCGAAGAATTTTTGAGGAGGCTTCTGCTTCCAACTTTTAATGTGAACCTTACAGTACCATTGAGATTTTCAATTAACAAATTTCCTCTAGTACGCGTTATTTACATTATTTGCGCATGTATTTTATAAAAAAATGATGAAAAGGAACGAGAAACCATATATTATCTAGTTATTTCGTATAAAAGCTAATTATTGAATGAACGAAACTACCGAAAGTATATCTTTCCTAGCAGAGTAAGAAGGCAAAGGAAAGTAAAGTTCTCGGTCGAATCTCCCTGGCCTCCTTAGCGCCGGATCTATAGCGTCGATTCTGTTAGTAGCGCCGATCACTATAATTTCTGAATTGTTTTCCAAGCCATCCATTAAAGCCAAAAGCGTAGTCACCACGCTGGCATGTACGAAATCCTGACGACTTGATCTTATGGGTGCTAAGCCGTCAACTTCATCGAAAAAAATAATACAGGGTTTTGTTTGTTGAGCCTGTAACGAGTTTTATTATTTGATTGATCCTAACAGTTTATAATGCTATATAATGCTAACCGTAGTGAAAATTTTCTCGAGCTTTTTCTCACTTTCGCCAACCCACTTGCTCAAGCAATCTGATCCTTTTCGTGATATGAAGGAGACCTTACGTTCGGAAGTACTACATTCTGATGCCAATGCACTGGCTACCAAAGTCTTGCCAGTTCCTGTTAACGAATGAAAATCGATTAAACTATCCTATTGAATTTAATTTCTATCATATTTTATTCGATCCTTTTCATTACGATAAAATTTCATTGAAATTTCACCTGGGGGACCGTAGAACAAAAGACCCCTTGGTGGTTTCAAATTGAATTTGGCATAAACATCCCCATACATTAATGGAAACAGGACCATTTCTTTCACTATTCTAATATGTTTATCCAAACCACCAATATATGAAAAATCCTTTTTAATCGACATATTCGGAAAAATTGAGGAGTTCGAGTGTCAAATGAAAACCGTTTTCTTCTTCTTTTCACTTTTTTATACGTGAGTATAAATCGTATTTTCGTATTTATTATTACTATTATTATATTATTAGATACAAATTTAAATGATACGAAGAAGAATATCGTTTCAGGAACGACACACTTTAAGATATATATGCATCGTGATTAATATGTATATGTATATACGTGTTCGAACGAGCACTTTTACTAGAATTTATACATTGTATTTTGTTAGGTACGCGTTTACGATCGAATTTTTATCGTTGACATTGTGACATTTCGAGGGTTAAATCGATCAGAGACATACGAATGTCTATAGAAGTGATATTAAATGAAAAGAGAAAAATCAAAATGGAAAAAAAAGAGAGGTGAAATAATCCGATGCAATGATATCTTACGAAACTCAGCTTTATTAATTTAATGTTTTTTTTTTTCTCTTTTTTCTTTTTTCTTTTTTTTGTTTTATTGTTATTGTTTTGCTTACTACAGCGTATATGACAATAAAATGTGTTTACTTATATAGTAAAATACATAAGGCAGTGGATGTTGTTCTTGCATCGACACTTTTCCTGTCAATCCTGACACAACTCTTCCTTTGAGTAATGCGCCAAGACGATACACGATATAGTATCGGCTCACAATATACAGAAGTCTTATTAATTTATTACACGACATTACCTCTAACATATTCATTCCGCATAAATATTTATTTAGCATTTTTTTTTTACACAAAGGAGTTGATCACAATCTCTTTTTATCGAGTTAAGAAACCATAAGCTCGATTAATTTAATTAAAAGGCAGTGTCAACCATAAATATCCAATCTTCCACTTTCACTCCGTATATGACGTGACATTTTTTTTTATTATTATTTTGTTTTTTGTAGTTTTTTTTTTCCTTTCTTTCAGAAAAATTTGATTTTTAAGTATGTACGAGAAAAGATAAGAACGAAATAACACTACGAGCATTGTTGTAGAAATAAAAACAGAATTTAAAGACTTATTAATATTTCGTACTTAAACTTTCGTGAATTCATATTTTACCTTGTTATTTTGTGAAACTCTATTAGTTATAGTATATAATTAAATCCATTTTATATGGATTTCCAAAACGTTTAGTTACTTCGATTAAAATTTAAGATTTCCACGATTTAATTCGATTTAGCACAAACTCTAACTATACGGTTCTTCGTTTCCTTTGATATAATGGCCTTACTTAAATAAACCTCCCCATGTTGTGAGTGTGTGTATATATATGCATTGTTTTACTTATAATTAATACACTATTAATTATATCATATATTTATATAGAGATGTTAATTATCGGCTGAGATCAATTGTCATCTTTTACTTTCAGATATTATATAATGATTGTAAAATATGTGTACGTGGGTTGGTTAAAAAGTTTTTAGCCCATCATAGAAACAATTTTTCTCGGCAAACTGATTTTTATTTAAACAGCAAAAATATAAAATCCATTTGTTAAGGCTCAAAACTTTTTTATTCGCCCTCGTATATACTTTGTATAAGGAAATTATAAATTGCACGAGTACAAGAAATTCAAATTTATATTGTTAATAGAAATAATATATATATGAAATAGAGAATATATAGTTTATAAAGAAAAATTTGGTTAATTCATCTTTTGGAAGATTTAGTAAAATTAATTTTTCTCACTTATTTTCTATTAAAAATTTAATACTAAGAAGAATAATGGAAACGTTTGTCGCGAAAAGCAGAAAAAAAAAACAGAGTTAATAAAATATTTTTGTAGAGAAGATTGGAATAACATATACAATAATTAATATCCAATAAAATAAAATACTAAAATTTTAAAAAAACTTTTATGTCATTTATTTTATATGAGAATGAGTGTATGTGTATATATATAAAAATTATTCCTTTTGATATTTATTATTATTTACATTAATTAATCATCAAGAAATGAAATCATGTTTTACCTACAACTCTGTCATTAAAAGAGAAACGCTGGAAAATGAAATCTTCTTTTTTCTAATTCAGTCTTTTAAGGCCTATTTGCTAATAAACATTAAGTAAAATACATATTATAATTCTTGAAATAATGACGATATAAGATTCTGAGAAGGAATCTTGAAGATTTCTTATGGTAACATAAATTCACATTTTCTTAGATAATCAAATACTTACAATGCATTTCTCTTTCGTTTTTTAAAAATGAATTTTATATAAATGCACAAAGTACCACAGTGCAGCATAATAAAAACTTGTTTTTCATAAATGGTGGCAAAATATTTTAGTTTGAACAACCTTTTCTTTGAATATATTCAAACTGACATATTTACGCATTTTATCTGGTAACTATCATCTCACAGTAACGATGTAGATCACAACCAGTATATTAACTTATATCGAAGACAATATGTGTCATTATAATATTAATATATTTTTATATTCCTTTTCGCACATCAAAGTATGTATTCTAAAATGATTAGAAGATTTTCAATCGTTTCGACTCTTATCTGTTAACAAACTAATAATCTATATATTTCATAACTTTGGTTAAAATAAATTGGAAATAATTGGGGATTTCTTTCTTTTCTTGTCATTATGCATTTTGTTCGTTAAGCGATTTTATACTACATTACATTATCACACTAGATGCATCATAGGTTATACAAATCAAATATTAATAAAATCAACGTTTACACACCACATAAAACTTAAATTGAATCTTCTTCAGCGACAAGATGCAATTTATAAATGCTTTCATTGAATTTCTTGTGACCTTGTGCAATAAGATTTACATATGCGAAGGTTTCAGATAAAATGTAAATCTTATTAGAATCTACTATTTAATTTATAAATACAATAAAAGTGAAATTATTTTGCTTCGATACAAATTATGCATAAATAAAATTTCAATACCGTGACAATATCTCAATCATATGATTATTGTTTACAATATCTGGAATGTATTTACACTATTTTTTTTATATATGTATTTCGATTCTAATTTTTACAAAGTGGAAATTATTTCCTTTATCACGAATCTAATTTGTATGGATTTACTTCAAATATAAAAAGACATTAAAATATTATTAATCTATTGATTAAATATTTTTTAATATCAAGAATGAAAAGAATATTTTATTTCTTTAACCTCTGTAAATGAAAACTTAGTTTATGTTAACATTATCTATATGACTTCTTCTCAGCTAGATTTTCCAATTATATCCACTTTGTAAAATTAATATTGATCAGGAATATATTTATCGGAGCTAAATATTTTTAATTGCATATAAAGTAATGGCATATACAATAATATAAATTTAATTAGTTCTATAATTTGGTAATATATATGTTGTATGACAATTTAACAACATGTTTATGCTACTTTAAATGAAATAGTTTCTTTACAATTCCATGTATTAGCAAAGTTCGCTTAAGTACATAATGTACTGATTTGCCACCCATCATCTTTCTATGGCCATGTCATTTGCATGTTTTTATTACAAATTTTCTTTTCTTTCTTATTATTATTGTATTATATAGAAAACTGAGTGAATTATTTCAAAAATCTTCGTATCATTTTATAAAATTAATTTTACGGAATCGTATCGTTAAAATAAAAACCATACACGAGTATATATAATATCAAATAATTAGAAATGAAAACTTTCTTGAAGAATGTAAAAATTTTATACTAATAATAATAAATAATATAAATAACTGTCAACTATAAAAAGAATTATTTAAAAAATGAGAAAAAATGTTCTTATTCTTCAATTTTCTATTGCTTCTGTTTATTAACAGTCGATGTATTTGCAAATAATTACGTTTGTTTGTCTCCTTAAAGAAACATTTCTTTTAAATCTTATTTACTAGACTGTGGATTTTTATGAGGGAAAAATTCATCCAAATATGCAAACAAAACACTAACACTATACCGGATATATGCTTCTTACATATACATGTGCCGATAGTAATGACAATGAACAATAAGTGAAAAATTCGAAAAATTAATTTTTCGACTTGATCCAATTGTCATAATTATCGGAACATACATACCCCATACAGATTTATAATGTATTAGTGATTTTATTGTCGTTTTATTTCTTATAATTTGCGTTACGATTTATAATAATCGCTTTTTCAATATTTTTCCCTGTGAAATAGTATATTATATCGTTTGTCCGTAAAATTAATTTATAAGCCGAAAAGAGTCTCATCACGTCACAAGATGTAATTGTATATATTTAAATTTACTGCAGTATCAGACTTCAACATATTCTGATCCTTCTGTAGAATTTACATTTTATTAAATTATCCAGTTGAAAAATAATTATTATTATTAATAACTTTGACGTTAAGAATTCGAAAGCTCATTGCTGCAGATACCAAATTTTACCAATTTCAAAGTAATACCATTCAGAAATAATATTAATAATAAAAATAACAAAATCAGAGTAAATGAAAAATTCTTAAGGATTATTTCTTTAATAGTCTCTAAATAGTTTTCATAGAATAATGCTGCCTCTAACCAAGTTCACCATTTTCTAGCAACTGTCTGTGTGAACTTTATCTTTATAAACCGTTATGCGATGAGAAGCTTTTAAAAATACTTGCTTTACTGTAGATATTAATGGTGTTTACTGTATAAAAATGATGACTTCCTCTAACATTCTATTTATACCATGTAACAAACGTTTTATATATGTAGCATTTTATGATAAAATATTTTTACATTTCTCCCAGTCTTTAACATGTACGGGACAACATCTGCCAACAAGAGCAAAACTCTATCATTGCAATTATTTTCCGTTTTGCTATAACATTCAAAGTACAAAATCAATAAATCGAGCGATGGTAGCAAGCATGTCAGGCGTTGATACTTTATTCTCGCACATTTTTTCCAACAGATAAATTAGCGATAAAGCAACCAACGAGTTTGTAATTTCATCCACAGAAATCTAAATATTATGTACTGCAATATCTTTTTAAATATTCGGAAAACATGATTCGTAAAGATCTTGCAGAAAACTTTTTCTCAGAGTGGATTCATCTGATATATCTTAACCAGTATACATTTCTTGAGGAAATTTCTCCACTTTATATTATTCATACATTGCCAAGGCATTTTTATAACCACCATCGCTTGACACACACATCGCTAAAAAAATTTATTTTTATTTAGTACTAACGATACTAACGACAATCGATATCTCTTTTGATAATTAAACTTGTATGACTTATCCACTTGTTAATTAGAAATGATCAGTTAATTATTAATCAGTAAGTCCTAAACATAGAAGTATCATAAATTAGGTTTGAGTCACGATTCATCAAATATTATGGAGAGAACTGATAACTGAAGAAAAATATGTAACATATTCAATGATTTGTCTGTTATGTAAAATATGGAAAACATATGCAATTGCATAAAAATCCGCAGTCTACTTATTATACATTAATTTGACTATAATAATAATGAAAATCGATTGTAAATATTTTATATTTGGCAGTTATATAAGAACTGAAAAATGTACGGCACTAAATTTTCATTTAATGTTTAAGTTCTGTTGTTTTAGTACCAGTACACAATACGTCTTTTTTATAATGAAACTACAGGTTAATTTACATTTTCTAACGTGTTTCTTGTTTTATATTTTTCAAACTTTTCCAGTTCCTTCAGTAAGTCCTGCAGAAAAAAAATAATATGTTTAAATTTAATAGTAATAATTATCATATCTAAACAATTATATAAACTATATAAATTATATAAACATTTAGCATAACGTTTTAAACATTTTTTCTAATACTATCGAAAATGTCTCAAAAATCTCGACGACTGTTACTCTGAACATTCTGCATATATATATATATATATATAAATATTAGCGTATATATTTACCTTTGGCAGTGATTTCCTATCATAATGATGCGCGTATCTTCCTACACATCTACTTAATTGCACGTAAATGTCACATAATACCTCTACGGGAAAATCCTTTGTTACTTTTACCGTATGTAACCATGCAGACTCAAGTTCATTTTTATCAATAATAACTTTATCATTTTCATCAACTTTCGATAAACTAGAATCGCTCTCAATAGCAAATGATAATTCATCTAAACTTTCTCGCCTGGACGATGAACTTGAAACATCATTTCCAATATTTCTTTCGTCTTCTATCAAAGATATTTCAACTCTTTCTAAATCATCAATTCGCTGTTCTATCGTATTCTCATTGTGATTTATTTGAATATCCTTGGAGTTTTCGTTTTGAGAATCATTCTCAGAATCAGTGTTATCAAATAATGGTACATGACCGTTTAAAACACTGTTTGCCTCCGTTTCAAATTCTTGAAATTTGTCTAAATCTATACCAACTGAGGTTTCATTAGATAGACACACTTTGTTATTCATTTCAGAAATACTATCATCAAAACTAATTTTTTTTTTCTTTTGCACTTTTTTTACGTAACCCCTAGCCCAAGCA
>JACGTP010001307.1:0-11263 GCA_023678845.1 Mischocyttarus mexicanus
CTCTCTCTCTCTCTCTCTCTCTCTCTCTCTCTCTCTCTCTCTCTCTCTCTATCTATCTGTCCCGCTCGTATTTCGTGAAATCGTCTGTAGCAATTATATCACCGTCCATAACAAATATGTGAGTAACGAATCGTAGGTACTCACGTATTTTTCCAGGGTGTTGTATTAACGTTGGGATCCCTTAGATTCGAAAAATTCGTATGAAAACCCGGACAAGTACAACCATTGAAAAACCCTTCGAGATCACTTCTGCGATCGGACTAGCCGCGAGGTGGCGCCTTCAAAGATTTCGCTCAGTCACGCATGCTCTTTGCCGCCGCTGGGTCACGTGACACAACGACCTGCCCTTTTCTTCACGATCTTTGGCGATGTTAGACGATGATAACCGATCTTCAGTAAGGCTCACCACTCAATGTCTTTTTTCTTCTATTTACATCCTACAATATTTGTTTTTATAATTATTACTTTCAGTGATCAGTAAAAAAGTTTCTTTTCTGAATATGTAACATCTGTAAGTAATGAAGTTTCACAGCTTTTACAATGTTTCATGCGTCGATAATAAGGTTTCACAGTTTACAATGTTACTTGTAATGAAATCTCTGATGCTATATTTTATAAATTCATTCAATACATAAAATATATAGGAGTGTGTAAATATATATTCTTTTAGATTATAATTTTTAAACTTATTTAATTTAAATAAATTTTTAACAAAAATCAAATAAAAGATATATATTATATATATTACGTGTATGAATAAAAATATTCTAGTCTATTTTTCTTTAAAATTATATCGAACCATACTGAGAATCATAATTTATAATATAAATCAAATAATACAGTGACATTTAAAGCTTGTATCGTTTTATAAAATTTTAAATTAATAAGAGATTATTTTATCTAGTTAGAAAAAAAATATATCGATCCTGCCAGGATTCGAACCTGGAATCTTCTGATCCGTAGTCAGACGCGTTATCCGTTGCGCCACAGGACCAAGTTGTATTCACATTGAATTTTTTTTACTATTTAGTCTTTTATTAATCACTGTAAAACATTTATAATTACTTAGCAATTACTCGACATGCGTTACAATGTCTCTTGAAATCACAATTTTACAATCTCACAACGCATTGCTCGGTATGCTCTTTCAAATTTTACTAATTTCTCGCTCTTCTCTCGATACTCGTTAGTTTAATACTTCTTTTTTCAAATCACTCGCCGAATTTCTCGACTCTATCCTCGTTATCACTTTTGTACATGTTTTCTGTCGTATTCGTACTCATTCACGCTTAGTTTCTCGTGTAGAATTGCCTACAGTTTGTTTGTACAATCATTTACAGAATACCTTGTAAATATCAATTGATCAATTTAGTCCTCTAATTTAATATTGAAAAAAAAAAAACAAGAAGAAAGTTTGTATAATAACGTTAAAGTAGAAGAATATTTTTGTAATTTGTTATGTATATCATAACTATCATGATTTATTTTTGGATGACGTACACATTTCAGCAACAATAAGAAACGACGGATAAATTTATTATTGACAACAACAACAACAACAACAAGAAAACATTTGGATCAGCTAATTAAAGATACATTCATTATTTAGTGATTTTTTCTTCAGTCATCTTCATAATCGAAAAATCTTGTTCTGTTCGTTTCTTCCAAAACGTGAAAACAATTTTTAATAACATTGGACATATCATCCTCGTTTTTATTTTCAAAAATAAGTTCCAACGAGCCATATAAATTTTCTAGCCGATTACTTGTCCAATTTTCCGTTGATTGGATGATCCTTTGAAGTAATTCTTGAAGCTGAAGATCCATTACATTCTCGGCGCTTGAAATATTAGACGACGTACGCGACATTTTGGTACGTTTCGATGTCGGTCCTTCTCCCGAGGCACTACATTCTCGTTTAACATTAACTTCAAACAAAAACAAATTAATTGACCATTTGTAAATTTTGTAATTTTAACCGTAGAAATAAATTAATCTTTTACTTGATTTGGTAGCCGATTGAGTAGATCGAACAGCACCAAGTTTACTTCGAGCTTTTGACCTTTTTGTCGCAGAACCGTCTACCACGTTTTCTATCATCGATATAATTTTCTTTCTTAATTCATTACTACACTTAAAAAGAAAGAGATGTTAAAAAGAACGTTAGTTAATTTTCTTACGACGTCCGCGTTGTCCATTTAAATCCTTATGCGAGTCCACCTTGGATTTTTTTCCATTTTCGGTTTTCGTTCTTTTTGGACCCATAATTTGTATAAAATCTATTATATTACAAAAGTATTAATAAGATAGCTCGAAAAAACATCCGAAATTCGTGACTCTAGACTAAAATACCCCCTCTTAAGGCGATACCATCTTAAGACATTAATCGCTTCGCGGCACTTCAAACATTCCTTGAGAATAAAAGAATATATATAGGAATGGTTGGGAAGTTTGAAAGCGATAAGAAAAGTATAAAAGGAAAAGCGTTTGTTTTCGTTAAGTTCAGTTCAGTTCAGTTTTTACATTAGTTTCATTCAGATCAGTTAGATTAGCGTATTATATCTTTAGACTTAAATAAACTGTACCTATTCTCTTAATTATTCTCATTAATTATTTTACCAATCCATCATCAATAATATCCATTCTACAATGATATATAATTTGATAATAAAAGTACCTTGCGAAGATCTGCTAGAAGCAGCATCAGATGGTGGGTTTGAAAAAAGCTGTAGGAAAAAGGATTGACGTTCTTGCAAGCCAGGTAATGGTACTTCAAATACTTCATCTCGACTTCGATCGAATGAATTTTTGATCTAATATAATGAAGTATGAAATTAAAGTAATATATAATCTTCGTAATCTTATAATATTATATACTTCTGAAGGTAAATTCTTATAAGCGGAATTAGCCGTTGTAAGGATCAACATGTAAATCGTATTATCGAGATCTCTCATTAGGGAAGTAAAAACCACGCGTGCTGTTTCGTCCACTAGATTCCACCATGCAAGAATATCGGGAATATACAACAATGATGGTAAAGTACGACGTGCCCCTTTGACTTTCTATTAGAGAAAAAATGTAATATACATATATGTATTAAGAAAAATATAAAGAACAAATGATCGATTAAGATTTATCAAGAATCACCTGAATGATCGTCTCTTCGGCAGCTCTACCAGTTTCTTCGAAGAGAGTTGTCACATCCAAGACGTGACAGGGCAGATGATCTAAATCGTGAAGCAAAGCTGGACCTAAATGGCGAGTATGTGAATCATCTTCACCGCATAATAAAATTCTAGGACAGGTGGTCGATTTCGAGTTGGCTTTGCCGATACTGTACGAATACGGAATGAGGAAGAAAAGAAAAGGAACGATAAAAGGATGAAAATTATGCCGGAACAATTGAACTTACATATCATCCGATGTCAACATTCCCGTTGGACAAAGAATTTGTAATTGAGATTGAATGCTCGATAAATTGTCTCGTAAAAGCGGTTGAATTTTTATCGATAAGGATTTCACTGGTGCTATAACAACTCTGTGAGACGCTGGAACAATATTTTCCTGGGCCTTTAGAAAATCTTGTTTTTCGACCTATATTCGTTTATTAATTTGTTGTTTTTAAACGTCGAATATAATAGAATAACCATTCCGAAAATATTACTTTGAGGTGTCGCTCGTTTATATAATGTCTTGATTTCAACGTATAAATTTCAGGGTAATGCCTTCTAACGCAACACATGACAGCTTCTGCGCAGAGAGCTTGCAGGTCACTACCGCAGTATCCTATCGTTTTCGAGGCCAAATAGGCGAAGAATTTTTGAGGAGGCTTCTGCTTCCAACTTTTAATGTGAACCTTACAGTACCATTGAGATTTTCAATTAACAAATTTCCTCTAGTACGCGTTATTTACATTATTTGCGCATGTATTTTATAAAAAAATGATGAAAAGGAACGAGAAACCATATATTATCTAGTTATTTCGTATAAAAGCTAATTATTGAATGAACGAAACTACCGAAAGTATATCTTTCCTAGCAGAGTAAGAAGGCAAAGGAAAGTAAAGTTCTCGGTCGAATCTCCCTGGCCTCCTTAGCGCCGGATCTATAGCGTCGATTCTGTTAGTAGCGCCGATCACTATAATTTCTGAATTGTTTTCCAAGCCATCCATTAAAGCCAAAAGCGTAGTCACCACGCTGGCATGTACGAAATCCTGACGACTTGATCTTATGGGTGCTAAGCCGTCAACTTCATCGAAAAAAATAATACAGGGTTTTGTTTGTTGAGCCTGTAACGAGTTTTATTATTTGATTGATCCTAACAGTTTATAATGCTATATAATGCTAACCGTAGTGAAAATTTTCTCGAGCTTTTTCTCACTTTCGCCAACCCACTTGCTCAAGCAATCTGATCCTTTTCGTGATATGAAGGAGACCTTACGTTCGGAAGTACTACATTCTGATGCCAATGCACTGGCTACCAAAGTCTTGCCAGTTCCTGTTAACGAATGAAAATCGATTAAACTATCCTATTGAATTTAATTTCTATCATATTTTATTCGATCCTTTTCATTACGATAAAATTTCATTGAAATTTCACCTGGGGGACCGTAGAACAAAAGACCCCTTGGTGGTTTCAAATTGAATTTGGCATAAACATCCCCATACATTAATGGAAACAGGACCATTTCTTTCACTATTCTAATATGTTTATCCAAACCACCAATATATGAAAAATCCTTTTTAATCGACATATTCGGAAAAATTGAGGAGTTCGAGTGTCAAATGAAAACCGTTTTCTTCTTCTTTTCACTTTTTTATACGTGAGTATAAATCGTATTTTCGTATTTATTATTACTATTATTATATTATTAGATACAAATTTAAATGATACGAAGAAGAATATCGTTTCAGGAACGACACACTTTAAGATATATATGCATCGTGATTAATATGTATATGTATATACGTGTTCGAACGAGCACTTTTACTAGAATTTATACATTGTATTTTGTTAGGTACGCGTTTACGATCGAATTTTTATCGTTGACATTGTGACATTTCGAGGGTTAAATCGATCAGAGACATACGAATGTCTATAGAAGTGATATTAAATGAAAAGAGAAAAATCAAAATGGAAAAAAAAAGAGAGGTGAAATAATCCGATGCAATGATATCTTACGAAACTCAGCTTTATTAATTTAATGTTTTTTTTTTCTCTTTTTTCTTTTTTCTTTTTTTTGTTTTATTGTTATTGTTTTGCTTACTACAGCGTATATGACAATAAAATGTGTTTACTTATATAGTAAAATACATAAGGCAGTGGATGTTGTTCTTGCATCGACACTTTTCCTGTCAATCCTGACACAACTCTTCCTTTGAGTAATGCGCCAAGACGATACACGATATAGTATCGGCTCACAATATACAGAAGTCTTATTAATTTATTACACGACATTACCTCTAACATATTCATTCCGCATAAATATTTATTTAGCATTTTTTTTTTACACAAAGGAGTTGATCACAATCTCTTTTTATCGAGTTAAGAAACCATAAGCTCGATTAATTTAATTAAAAGGCAGTGTCAACCATAAATATCCAATCTTCCACTTTCACTCCGTATATGACGTGACATTTTTTTTTATTATTATTTTGTTTTTTGTAGTTTTTTTTTTCCTTTCTTTCAGAAAAATTTGATTTTTAAGTATGTACGAGAAAAGATAAGAACGAAATAACACTACGAGCATTGTTGTAGAAATAAAAACAGAATTTAAAGACTTATTAATATTTCGTACTTAAACTTTCGTGAATTCATATTTTACCTTGTTATTTTGTGAAACTCTATTAGTTATAGTATATAATTAAATCCATTTTATATGGATTTCCAAAACGTTTAGTTACTTCGATTAAAATTTAAGATTTCCACGATTTAATTCGATTTAGCACAAACTCTAACTATACGGTTCTTCGTTTCCTTTGATATAATGGCCTTACTTAAATAAACCTCCCCATGTTGTGAGTGTGTGTATATATATGCATTGTTTTACTTATAATTAATACACTATTAATTATATCATATATTTATATAGAGATGTTAATTATCGGCTGAGATCAATTGTCATCTTTTACTTTCAGATATTATATAATGATTGTAAAATATGTGTACGTGGGTTGGTTAAAAAGTTTTTAGCCCATCATAGAAACAATTTTTCTCGGCAAACTGATTTTTATTTAAACAGCAAAAATATAAAATCCATTTGTTAAGGCTCAAAACTTTTTTATTCGCCCTCGTATATACTTTGTATAAGGAAATTATAAATTGCACGAGTACAAGAAATTCAAATTTATATTGTTAATAGAAATAATATATATATGAAATAGAGAATATATAGTTTATAAAGAAAAATTTGGTTAATTCATCTTTTGGAAGATTTAGTAAAATTAATTTTTCTCACTTATTTTCTATTAAAAATTTAATACTAAGAAGAATAATGGAAACGTTTGTCGCGAAAAGCAGAAAAAAAAAAACAGAGTTAATAAAATATTTTTGTAGAGAAGATTGGAATAACATATACAATAATTAATATCCAATAAAATAAAATACTAAAATTTTAAAAAAACTTTTATGTCATTTATTTTATATGAGAATGAGTGTATGTGTATATATATAAAAATTATTCCTTTTGATATTTATTATTATTTACATTAATTAATCATCAAGAAATGAAATCATGTTTTACCTACAACTCTGTCATTAAAAGAGAAACGCTGGAAAATGAAATCTTCTTTTTTCTAATTCAGTCTTTTAAGGCCTATTTGCTAATAAACATTAAGTAAAATACATATTATAATTCTTGAAATAATGACGATATAAGATTCTGAGAAGGAATCTTGAAGATTTCTTATGGTAACATAAATTCACATTTTCTTAGATAATCAAATACTTACAATGCATTTCTCTTTCGTTTTTTAAAAATGAATTTTATATAAATGCACAAAGTACCACAGTGCAGCATAATAAAAACTTGTTTTTCATAAATGGTGGCAAAATATTTTAGTTTGAACAACCTTTTCTTTGAATATATTCAAACTGACATATTTACGCATTTTATCTGGTAACTATCATCTCACAGTAACGATGTAGATCACAACCAGTATATTAACTTATATCGAAGACAATATGTGTCATTATAATATTAATATATTTTTATATTCCTTTTCGCACATCAAAGTATGTATTCTAAAATGATTAGAAGATTTTCAATCGTTTCGACTCTTATCTGTTAACAAACTAATAATCTATATATTTCATAACTTTGGTTAAAATAAATTGGAAATAATTGGGGATTTCTTTCTTTTCTTGTCATTATGCATTTTGTTCGTTAAGCGATTTTATACTACATTACATTATCACACTAGATGCATCATAGGTTATACAAATCAAATATTAATAAAATCAACGTTTACACACCACATAAAACTTAAATTGAATCTTCTTCAGCGACAAGATGCAATTTATAAATGCTTTCATTGAATTTCTTGTGACCTTGTGCAATAAGATTTACATTTTATCTGAAACCTTCGCATATGTAAATCTTATTAGAATCTACTATTTAATTTATAAATACAATAAAAGTGAAATTATTTTGCTTCGATACAAATTATGCATAAATAAAATTTCAATACCGTGACAATATCTCAATCATATGATTATTGTTTACAATATCTGGAATGTATTTACACTATTTTTTTATATATGTATTTCGATTCTAATTTTTACAAAGTGGAAATTATTTCCTTTATCACGAATCTAATTTGTATGGATTTACTTCAAATATAAAAAGACATTAAAATATTATTAATCTATTGATTAAATATTTTTTAATATCAAGAATGAAAAGAATATTTTATTTCTTTAACCTCTGTAAATGAAAACTTAGTTTATGTTAACATTATCTATATGACTTCTTCTCAGCTAGATTTTCCAATTATATCCACTTTGTAAAATTAATATTGATCAGGAATATATTTATCGGAGCTAAATATTTTTAATTGCATATAAAGTAATGGCATATACAATAATATAAATTTAATTAGTTCTATAATTTGGTAATATATATGTTGTATGACAATTTAACAACATGTTTATGCTACTTTAAATGAAATAGTTTCTTTACAATTCCATGTATTAGCAAAGTTCGCTTAAGTACATAATGTACTGATTTGCCACCCATCATCTTTCTATGGCCATGTCATTTGCATGTTTTTATTACAAATTTTCTTTTCTTTCTTATTATTATTGTATTATATAGAAAACTGAGTGAATTATTTCAAAAATCTTCGTATCATTTTATAAAATTAATTTTACGGAATCGTATCGTTAAAATAAAAACCATACACGAGTATATATAATATCAAATAATTAGAAATGAAAACTTTCTTGAAGAATGTAAAAATTTTATACTAATAATAATAAATAATATAAATAACTGTCAACTATAAAAAGAATTATTTAAAAAATGAGAAAAAATGTTCTTATTCTTCAATTTTCTATTGCTTCTGTTTATTAACAGTCGATGTATTTGCAAATAATTACGTTTGTTTGTCTCCTTAAAGAAACATTTCTTTTAAATCTTATTTACTAGACTGTGGATTTTTATGAGGGAAAAATTCATCCAAATATGCAAACAAAACACTAACACTATACCGGATATATGCTTCTTACATATACATGTGCCGATAGTAATGACAATGAACAATAAGTGAAAAATTCGAAAAATTAATTTTTCGACTTGATCCAATTGTCATAATTATCGGAACATACATACCCCATACAGATTTATAATGTATTAGTGATTTTATTGTCGTTTTATTTCTTATAATTTGCGTTACGATTTATAATAATCGCTTTTTCAATATTTTTCCCTGTGAAATAGTATATTATATCGTTTGTCCGTAAAATTAATTTATAAGCCGAAAAGAGTCTCATCACGTCACAAGATGTAATTGTATATATTTAAATTTACTGCAGTATCAGACTTCAACATATTCTGATCCTTCTGTAGAATTTACATTTTATTAAATTATCCAGTTGAAAAATAATTATTATTATTAATAACTTTGACGTTAAGAATTCGAAAGCTCATTGCTGCAGATACCAAATTTTACCAATTTCAAAGTAATACCATTCAGAAATAATATTAATAATAAAAATAACAAAATCAGAGTAAATGAAAAATTCTTAAGGATTATTTCTTTAATAGTCTCTAAATAGTTTTCATAGAATAATGCTGCCTCTAACCAAGTTCACCATTTTCTAGCAACTGTCTGTGTGAACTTTATCTTTATAAACCGTTATGCGATGAGAAGCTTTTAAAAATACTTGCTTTACTGTAGATATTAATGGTGTTTACTGTATAAAAATGATGACTTCCTCTAACATTCTATTTATACCATGTAACAAACGTTTTATATATGTAGCATTTTATGATAAAATATTTTTACATTTCTCCCAGTCTTTAACATGTACGGGACAACATCTGCCAACAAGAGCAAAACTCTATCATTGCAATTATTTTCCGTTTTGCTATAACATTCAAAGTACAAAATCAATAAATCGAGCGATGGTAGCAAGCATGTCAGGCGTTGATACTTTATTCTCGCACATTTTTCCAACAGATAAATTAGCGATAAAGCAACCAACGAGTTTGTAATTTCATCCACAGAAATCTAAATATTATGTACTGCAATATCTTTTTAAATATTCGGAAAACATGATTCGTAAAGATCTTGCAGAAAACTTTTTCTCAGAGTGGATTCATCTGATATATCTTAACCAGTATACATTTCTTGAGGAAATTTCTCCACTTTATATTATTCATACATTGCCAAGGCATTTTTATAACCACCATCGCTTGACACACACATCGCTAAAAAAATTTATTTTTATTTAGTACTAACGATACTAACGACAATCGATATCTCTTTTGATAATTAAACTTGTATGACTTATCCACTTGTTAATTAGAAATGATCAGTTAATTATTAATCAGTAAGTCCTAAACATAGAAGTATCATAAATTAGGTTTGAGTCACGATTCATCAAATATTATGGAGAGAACTGATAACTGAAGAAAAATATGTAACATATTCAATGATTTGTCTGTTATGTAAAATATGGAAAACATATGCAATTGCATAAAAATCCGCAGTCTACTTATTATACATTAATTTGACTATAATAATAATGAAAATCGATTGTAAATATTTTATATTTGGCAGTTATATAAGAACTGAAAAATGTACGGCACTAAATTTTCATTTAATGTTTAAGTTCTGTTGTTTTAGTACCAGTACACAATACGTCTTTTTTATAATGAAACTACAGGTTAATTTACATTTTCTAACGTGTTTCTTGTTTTATATTTTTCAAACTTTTCCAGTTCCTTCAGTAAGTCCTGCAGAAAAAAAATAATATGTTTAAATTTAATAGTAATAATTATCATATCTAAACAATTATATAAACTATATAAATTATATAAACATTTAGCATAACGTTTTAAACATTTTTTCTAATACTATCGAAAATGTCTCAAAAATCTCGACGACTGTTACTCTGAACATTCTGCATATATATATATATATATATAAATATTAGCGTATATATTTACCTTTGGCAGTGATTTCCTATCATAATGATGCGCGTATCTTCCTACACATCTACTTAATTGCACGTAAATGTCACATAATACCTCTACGGGAAAATCCTTTGTTACTTTTACCGTATGTAACCATGCAGACTCAAGTTCATTTTTATCAATAATAACTTTATCATTTTCATCAACTTTCGATAAACTAGAATCGCTCTCAATAGCAAATGATAATTCATCTAAACTTTCTCGCCTGGACGATGAACTTGAAACATCATTTCCAATATTTCTTTCGTCTTCTATCAAAGATATTTCAACTCTTTCTAAATCATCAATTCGCTGTTCTATCGTATTCTCATTGTGATTTATTTGAATATCCTTGGAGTTTTCGTTTTGAGAATCATTCTCAGAATCAGTGTTATCAAATAATGGTACATGACCGTTTAAAACACTGTTTGCCTCCGTTTCAAATTCTTGAAATTTGTCTAAATCTATACCAACTGAGGTTTCATTAGATAGACACACTTTGTTATTCATTTCAGAAATACTATCATCAAAACTAATTTTTTTTTTTCTTTTGCACTTTTTTTACGTAACCCCTAGCCCAAGCA
>JACGTP010001308.1:0-11261 GCA_023678845.1 Mischocyttarus mexicanus
TGTATCTATATTGTATGTTTCTTTATCGTTAATGAATCTAAACAAAAAAGAAAAGAAAAATGTTTGATTAATTAAAAGAAGTTTTTCTCATGTAAATATTATTTATGTATGTGTGTATATATATAAATGACATTAATATAAATATAGTTGATTGAATATACGCACTCAAAAAATAATGGACGAGCTACAGTTTCTCCATACATATGTGCTCGATAAAATAATGTGTACAAATATGGTAATAGCCAATAACGTATGGTAAATGCTCTTTTCGATGATTTCACAACTAAATCACCCAATGCTACTGGATCTTGTTCCTATAAAAAAATATATATATATTTTTAATGACCTTGTTTTTTGATAGAATATATATATTACTTACTATCGTACTATCAGAGTTATGATTCCTTGCAAAAGGATAAAATGCACCAAGTTGCATCCATCGATTACACAAGGCTGGAGTTGTATTTCCATTAAATCCACAAATATCAGCACCCACCATTGGAATTTGGAATAGATTGAAGTTAAGTATTTCAGGAATACTCATTTTTAAATCATGCCTAATTAAAAAAAAGAAAGTAGACGATATTATAAAAACTTAAAAGAAAAAATACATGTTTTCTTTTCTTTTAAATATTAATCTTTTCTTTTTTTACCATGTAGAGAAGACATCACCAGACCAATGACCAGCGTATTTACCATGTCCAACCCATGTAGATCGTGAAATTATAAATGGCCTTTTATTTCTGATATTGGTAAGAGCGCTGAAAACATTTATTTCAATATTAAATCAATACATTTAATTAATGTTACATGTTTAATTATTGATACTTACTAGTTAGTAGCTATCGCATGACTGGTACCATAAGTATTGTGAAGATTATAATGTGGTCCTAAATAATGTTTTGCATTCATGCATAATGTTTTTACTGATAATTTATTTCCCATAATCATTGGTTTAAATTCTGGATTATCTAATTCGTTGTTGATGCAACCATTTTTATGGCCATTGTAAAAGTTAGACGGTTCATTCATATCCTTGAGAGAACAAAAATATTATAATGAAATATTATAATATTCAACGTTACGCAAACAAACAAATAATAACAAAATTTTAAAATAGTAATATAAAATAATACGTACGATCCATGCACCATCGTATTTGAATTTATTATGCATATCTTGCATCATATTCAAGTAATAATCTTTTGCTTTTGGATGAGTGAAATCAGGCCAAACAGTTAACCCATTACTCCAAACTTTTCCTTTAAATGGTTTGTTGGATATTGAATCTTTTATAAATATTCCTTCTATTACACCTTCATCGTATGGACGATAAGACCCACTTGCTTCTGATGCAGAAATACCAGCATCGATCAATGGAATATAATGCATTCCCAACTATAATATATGTAAAATAATAATTATTAAATATATACACATATATATATGTGTGATGAATTTACAGTTGCAAATGAGAATTATTATTAAATTTCACATACTTTATGTAACTCGTCAACGAATTCTGGTAAATCTTTAAACGTTTCGTTATCATACGTAAAATCTTTATTTTTGTTCATATAATCTAAATCGTTCCATTGAGTATCCTAAAAATAAATAAACTTTTATTAAATTTTACATTTTTTTATTTTTATAACAGAAAATAATATGTATATTATTAATTACTATACTTACAAATGGGATTCCAGCTGCTCTTGTTCTGTTCCATACTTCTTTAGTTTTTTCTAAAGTTCCATATCCATACCTAAAAAAAAAAGAATAAAGAATATGAAGAAAATAAATATTTAGTGAAATCTCAAGAGGCAAATCGTGTTGATATTAGAAATAAAAGAGAATATACACTTACCGACATAAATGAAAACCTAAGGACCAATAAGGCGGTAGAAAAGGTTTACCAACAAGATCAGAATATTGTCTCATCACATCCTGCGGTGTTGGACCCATTAAAAAGTACATATCAAAAATACCACCTATACTTCTGTACGTTATTGCAGGTGTGGGTTGTAACATTATTTCTACAAATATTAAATTGCACGATAAAATTTGCAAGAATAAAAAAGAAATCCAACTTAATATATAATATAAATACGTACCCATAGGGTTGCTATTTAAAAATAATACACCATGGCAAAATCCTGAATCTTCGATCATGAAATAAAACGGTTGAGTGCCATATAAATTTGCCTATAATAAAGAATAATACATTTATTGAATTTTCTCTTTAAATAAATAATTATTAAAATACATAACGTAAAAATGAACTTACGTATTCCACAGGTGGTTGATCCATGTTGAACATAGCATATCTTTTCCATTCGTTATTAATTTTTAAATTTGTTCTATGCTCTCCAAGACCATAAATGTTTTGAGAAGGTAATATACTGCTTATTTGTAAGAATTGATCAGCAAATATGAAGCCACCAATACCAAGTGAGTTAAATCTAAACAACAGAAATATAACTTTATGGTAATGTTAAGAATTACTTAAATATTTAAAAAATATTTTTTTATACTCACAATGTTGTATTGTCTGAAGTTCTGATGATTTTAAATCCAACTTTTTCCTCGTCGGTGATAAATTTATACATTGGGTAGAGGTCTACAGAATCTAAAGATGGAGTATCAGATGCTTGTGGCCACGGTGGCTCATATCTTTGATTTACAGGATCAAAAATCTAAAATAATATAAAATTATATATTACAATTATATGGAAAAAAAACAAATTTAATTATAATAGAATTCATTTATATATACCTTAACGCGTATTATTTCATTGTCGACCATTACTGCTTCCATTTTGATGAGAGGTATGTTTTTCTTATAAACAGAATTGTCTGTTAATTTAAGATATCCAGAAAAACTAGTGTCATCCTGAGTGTGATTTTCATATTTATAAAGACTCCAATTATCAGGATAATAACAATAAGGAATATTAATGAATTCAGAATCCTGTTTCACTGGACTCCAACAACAACCTCTTTTTATACATTCCGATTCGTTAGCTCCAAATTCCGGAAGACAATCGAACCGTAATGAAACAGGAATTTGTTTACACTAAAATAAGGTGATGCATTTAATTTAATAATATCCACACACACATAAAATTGTATTAGTATTCCAATGAATTATCAATCGTTACCTTTTGAACAACATGATCGTCTTGTATTATAACAAAATCGTAAACGTATTCTGTTTCTTCGATAACATTATCTGTATCTTTATAAGCCCTGAATTTCCAATTTTCTATTACCTTCATAACATTATTCATATATTCAGATTCTTTGATATTAGATATAAGATAAGGCGAATGCAATATAGCAAGTGCTATAATAGCTGTTATAAAAATTGCAGTGAGTACTAGAATAATATAAGATTTAACGTTCTTGGCGCAAGAATTTTGCTTATCGTCTGTGAAAACATTATTTACAACTTTTTCTTCTTTGTTGATTGTTTTTTTTGGATACAATGTGAATAATTTAGAAGATTCATCCAATTTATCATCTGGTTCCATTATATCTAATATACTTGTACCTTTCTTGGATTCATTCTTACCCTTGATAATCATTTTAAGGCAACAATTTGTAACTATCTACGATTGGAAATATAAAAAATTTAATTTTAATTGTAATTATTGTAACATTATATTGAAAGTATATTAATTTGATTTTAAAGTTCTTAATATTTTTTACGATTTTCCTCTATACATATATACATATATATCTCTTATTTAAAAGATATTCCTATTATTTCATTGACGTTCATAGATATCACAAAAAAAAGAAATTCTCGAGGAAAAATATTTTTAAACGTAGTCATCCAATAAATCTTTATTTAATTCTATGTATAACCTCTAAATGAATCAAATGTATATATTTTCAATGTAATTTAAAATATTTAAACCTTCCAAATAACAAATTAATTAGAATAATCTTACATTTTTTATTTCAAAAAAATTAAAAAAAAAGTGATATTAAATACAATGATATTTGTAATTAGATTGAATATCTTACCGATTTTTTTATTAGAAACAAATCTCTTTCGGTTAGTAATTGTTCACTTTATACAATTTTAAAACGAAATATTCTTTATTAAGTAGTTAACACTGTGGATGCGTCGTTCATTCTGGCAAATGAAAGATTGCGAGTTATCTTATAGTGTTATATATATTTAGTATCATTATGCTCGTACTCTCACATCAGAAACCATGTATATAATACGTACGTATATATATGGTATCTTTATTTGTGTGTGTGGATTCAGGAAAAACCCTCTTCTTACTACATATATATATATGTGTGAGTATATATATATTTATTTATTTTTAGATATAACAGTAGTGTCCTGTAAACTTTGAATTACAAAATACTTTGACGCATAAACAAATAATAATTTAATTTAAATTTAATTAATTTAAGCGCCATCAATTATTATTTCCACTTTTTTTGATAAGCACTGATAACACACAACCTACTTTACGTTTATATACATACTATATATATACTATGGTGTTTATGGAGGTATTTGTATATGTGGATCCAGGAAAATCCCCACAAATGCATCTTTACTTATCCGCATACCATAGAACCGGTTTTCTATGAACTTACAGAATTTAAAAACACCATAGCGAATAAAAAGATTCCATTTTAAATTTGTTGAGACGCATGCGCATTTCAATTGTTATTCCCGGGTTTTTTAAAAAATGACAAGTGTGTACTGCGATTAGAAAATTAATTTAATAAAAATAATACTTCATATATTTTTTTTTATTTTAAACCTAATTACGTGAATGATATTTTGATATACTTTTTTTATAAATTATTAATAATAATAATAAATTGAGTATTTTTACGTGCACAAAATTAAATGTAGTTTTATACGAGATAAAGATGACTAATTTAAAGACACAGATGTACTTGCATTTTTTTAGTGATAAGTATATGCATTCTTTAATTATCAAGAAACACTTACTAATGTTATCAATACACTGAATATGCAGTTATACGAGATGCATTCGTATGTGCAATAATGTGAGAACGATATGTGCATAACTGGTTTATTAGATTAGTTGATTATTCTGCGAGAGTACGAGGTTCACAATTTTTTTAATTGTTATCATGAAATGAAATATTTCAATTATTTTTGAAAGAAATAAATTCTTTAATTTGTACATTAACAATTATTTGATAAAACACAATATACATTTGATATTTTAAAAAATAAATATTTATAGAAATATTTATAGCCTAATAGAAATCTATTAGGTTTTCTCAACTACGTTGTTCTCTTTTTCGTTTTCACATTTATGTATGATTTCTGTAAACAAAAAAAAAAGAAATAAAGAAGACAAAGAAATAATAAATTGTAGAAATCTTAAAGCTATTAATCGATCGATGTTAGAAAAACTTACTTTTAACTATTTCCTGTAAAACTAAGGTCGTCGGTGATTCTGGAATGTCTGTTAAAAAGTTTTTTCCCTCGTCGCAACATCTTGCTATTAAAGGATCTAATGGTAAGGACCCTAAGAAATCGATATTTAAATCGTCAGCCATAGCACGACCACCACCTGTCAATGCTGGAAATATTTCTGCAGAATTCTAAAAAAAAAACCAGAAATTATATGATTAAAAATTCTTTTTTATTGTCTTCATTGTCTTCATAAAAAAATTAGTCATTTACCTTGCACTTAGGACATACGAACAAGCTCATATTTTCAATGACGCCTAATATAGGAATGTTTACTTTGTTACAAAAATCTATTTCTTTTCTGACATCCAATAAAGCAACTTGTTGCGGTGTGGTGATAACGATTGCACCAGTAATACCAGAACCTTTTAAATACGTAGTCACAGACAAATGTTCGTCTGAGGTACCAGGTGGTGTATCCAGAATAAGATAATCCAAGTTGCCCCAATCAACTTCTGATAAAAATTGTCTGATCATACCATTTTTTTTAGGACCTCTCCATATTACAGCATCGCTTGGACTACCCAGTAAAAATCCAATCGACATTAACGATAAATTATCTTCAATATACTAAAAAGAAATATGCATTAAAAAAATATATTAATTACTATCTTTGTTTTATAAAGTTTAATAATTAAAAATTACCACAGGAGACCAGCCAGAACCACTTTGGTGTATTTGTTCTCCAAGTGCTCCTAAAATTCTTGGCTGTGATGGACCGCAAATATCAATATCCAATACAGCAATCTACAATAATATTGTTAAGTAACATTATTGGAAAATTATTATAATTCATGTATATTTGTAATGTGTATATATATAAATGTTGGTAACTAGAAATCAAAGCTTTTAAGAAGGGTATATAGAAATTGTGATAATCAATAACAAGCTGGTACAAGCTGGTACGACATAGATACCTATACATCTATAGATATAGTTAACTAAATGCTATTTTTAAGTTAGAAGGAAAGGGTATGATACAGTTCAATATGAGAGCATGTACATTGAGAATCACATGGATGTGCTTGGTCTAGGAAAAAGGGTATGTAGATATACATTTTTAAAGATACTTATTTTAAAATATAAATACTTACATTTTTATCGGGATTACTATCAGCAAGGACTCTAGATATCAATGAAGTTACCGTACTTTTACCAACTCCACCTTTACCGGATAAAATCAGGATCTTGTGTTTGACATTAGACAATCTTTCTTTAACCAATTCTATACCGGGATCTACTTGTTTCGTTGCACCTGATGAACATAATTTTTGATTTGGACATCCTGCACAAGCAGATGCTTTACCAGCTTGTTCACTCTTCGTTCCAGGACAATCTGCAAATATTCTAATAATTTTCTCTCTGATAAAAGAAGATTTGCTTAAAAATTTTCATTTGAATGTATTGACAAAATTCATAATAGAAATATACTTTTATTTATACTTTTGTAATAGTCTTATATGTAAATCATATTAAATCATGTTTGTCATGTTATTGATTGAAATTATACAAGTATGAACTTTACAAAATAATTCTAACCTATATAATTCATTTTATTTTATTAATGACAACATATTACTAATTGGATTCAAATTTTAACGCGGTACGAATATAAACACAATTAAATCATTAAAATTGATCTAATTAAAAAATTATGAAAGGTGATAAATCAATCTTACGTTCTGGAGCTTCGCCTGGTACATCTGCCATGTTGAGAAGTATAACTAATACTGATATTATTCTTATCATACAAATTAGAGGTTAGAATATAAATTTATTAAAATATTATTTTCTATTTTTTTAAATATATCACACATAACTTAATAAATGTTCTTTTGCATTTAATTTTTTTATTTTTTCATTAATATTATTTTATAATTATATTTATGTATTGATCATTTATTTATAAAAATTTATTTTACACAAATATAATGAAGAATAAAATTAATATTAATTTTAATAATTTAATTTCTATTATTTATTAAAAATAATAAATGATTTTAATAGCAATTACAGCCATGGAGTACCGTTGGTTCAACGATGCCATACACAGAATACAAAACTCCTATTCGTGTAAGCGATTACAATCGTACCCATCATTTATTACCTTGGAGACCTAATACAGGATTTGAAAACATCGAAGTTATACCGTTGTACGTTTACCACATTAATTATTATTTAAATTTGTTTAATTATTATAAAAATTGTTAAACATATTTCTTTGACAGGGCTAGAAAGTGTATATCAAATTATCCATTGGATGCGACAAGTGGAGTCATGCATAAGCCATTAAAGTTTCCTGATTTGGTAACTGGATGTCATAGAGATCCTGTCCATGCATCACGAGCTGCTCTTTACACAAGATATACTCCAAATGAATGGTTTCAAAAACAAATTAAATATTACAACGAAGCGGATTCTAACAGACACTTATCAGAAAGATTGAGAAACGATGCTTTAAAAATAGTTAGGTACGTGTATATTAAGAATTAATTTAAATTATATTTATAATATAATTATAATTGTTTATATGCATTTATATAGGAATGCAGAAGAAAAAATACAATATGGACAATTAGATACTGGAAGAAGATTGGGTGAAAGAATAAACGATGTATCCTTTTGGCGAAATGAAATATCTTCTGAATTAGAAAGATTATTGCAAGAGATAGAAAGACTTCAGGATTGTCGTGCTGTTTTAGAAAAAGCAATAAAAGATATAGAAGGACCGTTGCATATTGCAGAAGAATGTCTTTATCATAGAGAAGCGAGAAAAGGTATATAAAATGATCACACACACGTATAAATATAATATTACTTAATAATAAATTTATATGACTACACATACAGGGACAGAACTTGTACACGACGAATCAGAAAAATGTCTATTGAGAGAAATAGATAATTTAAAAAACTGTCAGAAAAAATTAGATGCGTGTCTTGATAAATGTAAAGATCAGGTATAGTTTTGCTAGTTTTAAATATAATCTATGAAGTAATATATATACGTGATGTTTCATTTTTATATTTTTTCAGTTGCGTAATTGCAGAGCTTCACAGAATCAATTAGAATTAGACTTGAAGAATAAAGAAAGTGCATTAGGTATAGATATGATGTGTCATCAATTGAATAATTACAGTCCTGGATTACAATATTATGCAGGAATTGAAAAATATGATCCTTGGTAATAGAATTAAGCTTTGAAATAAATCATTAATTAATTAATTTTATATAGATTTTCTACTGAATTTTTTAGTCTCTCAGAACAAGAATGTTGGTCAGAAGCAGCAAATCGAATAATACAAAAGTCACAACATGAAAGAAATATGTCTAGTCAGTTGCGAACTTGTGCAGAAGCTCTTATTAGTAAAGTGTCTCAAGAAATGTGGGACTCGTGGAGTAATACTAACAGTGCTTTGACGCATAGATCTTCTGAATTACTTGAAGCTAAAAATAAATTGCAACAGCATTTACAAAAAGTATAATTTTAAATAATATACTATAGTGTGATCATTTTTCAATATTAATCTATTAATATATATGTAACAGGTACAGCAGGAAATATTTGATGTTGAAAAAAATATGGAATTGATGCGTAAAGCTATTGCTGATAAAAGTCATGCTATTAAAGTTGCACATACGAGATTAGAAGCTAGAATGCACCGTCCAGATTTAGAATTATGTCGTGATAACGCTTACTCGAGGTATTTTTATTAATTATCTTCTTAATAGAAATTTTATATTTACTTGACTACAATGTCTTGCCTTCTTATAGCCTTCAAAAAGAAATAGATGGAATAGATCATCAGGTTAAACGTATGCATAAAGCATTGAAAGAACTTGAAGATCAGCATCAAAGATTATTGAGAACTAGGACTGCGCTGGAACATGATTTAGCTCTTAAAATAGATTCTATATATATAGACAGAGAAAAGGTTTGCGGTCTTCGACGAGCATATCCAGTTAATGCATTATTTAGATTTTAATTATTTTAGTAATAATATATACATATTTAAAACTATTGGTACACATAACTATATATACATACATTATACTTTATTGAAATAAACATAAAGTGAAATTTAAATGATCAAGCATAAAAAATTCACTATATCATATTTCTTTGTACAATAATAAAAGTTTATAGAGGAAATAACTTACGCTTCCTTTGAAGGTAATCTTTTAATATAACTTGGTATAGGAAGATTGAGATTATTTTTAGATTCGAAAAATGTATACGACAAAGTTACACTTTCAATGAATTCCATTAAAGGATCTTCATTGAATTCTGGATCGATATAAAAGAATACTGGCATATCAACCTAAAATATAATTCACATTAGCTTTCTCGTTATAAGTGTATTATAATTTGTGATATATTTTTAGAAAGTTACCTGTTCATGAGGATTTAATAATTGTTCCTCAAAACAAAAGCATTGTATTTTATTAAAATACTGTCCTACTTCGAAAGGAAGTACATTATAAGTAGAAATACCAACGACTGGTTTATCTGTAGGATTTTTAGCGGTGTAAAATGCCAATGCTGTTTCTCCTGGGATTATTGTTATTTCTCTTTGCAAAGGTTGAAAATTCCATGCCATTGATGCACCTACATCAGCGGTGAACTTAATTTTTATTTTTCTTTCTTTAACAGGGACCATAGATTTTAATTTGCTATCATCATGACCAGCTGTAGTTCCTCCGTAACTGTACGCCTAATTTATATATAACTTATTCATTGCTTCAGATATAATAAAATATAATGAAAAAATATTTATATAATAAAACATACCTGACAAAATATTCTGTACAATGGTACTGCTGCATAACTAAGCCCAGCTACGAGTATACCCAATCCAGTCATATAAAGTGTTATAGATCGTATATTTCGTTTTTCTTCAGGACTACGATATTCTTTCATTAAATTCTTCGATACATTTGTAGATATCCTTCTGATAACATAATTGCTCGTTAAACGTTGAAGACGTATTAGAAACATTTGTAAACCTAACCTTAAATCACAAATGAGAATATTTTTTTACTTGTTAACTATAAAAACATATCTTAATTGATACAAAAAATTTAATTAAATTTATACCAATTCTTTTTAATATTAATTAAAGTTATTTTAATATATATTATCTGTAATGAATATATATCCTCTCATAACCTACACATGTCACAAATATACACGATTAAACTTCTTTTAACTCTGTAATCTGATTGGTCGAATCGAATTGTTTCGATATGTGTTTTTAAAAATGGTGGGAAATATAAACAAAATATTTTTTTTTTATCCTTATGTTTTAATTTATATTTAAAATAAAAAAAAAAGTATATATACATAAAATAATAAAAGTGAAGAACATCGAAATTTTTCCTTTCCTACAAGTATGCAATAAATAATTATTTTTTAATTGTTTAAACAATAGTACATTTGGTCTATGCTATACATTTCTCGAAACCTACTTTACTTGTAAAATAATTTAATTCTTACAATATATAATGTATACATATATATATATATATATATATATATATATGACTTTCACTATTTTTATTTTTATAATTAGAATTAATAAATTATTCATTTTAATGCCTTATATATTCATAAATCGTATATATCATACGTTTATACGTTTAAATGTTAGCGCTAAATAATTTATTACTTATAAATTCACTGATTGGTTGAAGATGTACAGCATTGTTGAATCGGCGGGAATTGCAAGAGTAATCATTTGAACAAGAACGCCATGTTAGATTTTGTTAAAATACGAA
>JACGTP010001309.1:0-11255 GCA_023678845.1 Mischocyttarus mexicanus
AATCAAATTTTCTTCATAAGAATGTTGATTTTTTTTTTTTTAGTTTCATTAGAATCTACATCAAATTTCCGTTCAGATTATACCAAAATTTTATCAAATTATCTGTATTTTAAAGAAATTATGATTTTGGGGCACCTGGCATTAACACAATACTGAATCAGAGAGAGAGCGCACTACAATCTCCATTCTCTCTCAAACCGTGGGACATTTCTGCTCATGCGCGACGCGCGAAGCACGCATTGGCGTAAGTGAGATCACACATTGTTTAATGGGAGAGTAAAGGATAGACAGAGTGTTGTAAGATTTAGATAAGCAATACCCGCGTGTCTCTGGAGCAAAATTTTAATGTATCGATGCTGTACGCTCATGCGTTTTTTTCTCTATAGTAGTAAACAATACTATAGGCATCAAATTTTTTTTTATTTGCAAACATTACAAAAAATTGGAGAAAAAACTTATTTATTACGCATAAGTAATATAATTAATAATTATAAATTAATAACATTTAAAAGAAAAAAAATATTTTACACATTTTAAAAAGTACAAAAGTTTTAAAAATAAAATATTTTTAAAAGATACGTTAAATAAAATTAATGCATTAATAAAATTATTTTTCATTATATCTTTTATAAAAAATATATAACATATTGTAAAAATATACATAAGAATATGCGGTGTATGACGTCCGCTTAGTAAAACGTGTTTGTCACTAGCCTTCGATGTCATTATAAACGCATTCAACTGTATTAGATATAGAATCGTAAAGCAAGACAAAAATTAAGAGTGTTTGATGTATAAAGAGACATGAAGTCCTGCGATTGGGTAGCGATCGTAGAAAGCTTAGGCTTACTGCCGCTAGAGAGAAGGACTTATGTCATCCCTTCCTTAGATGCTTTTCAGACTATAAAAACGAGAGAATAGAGGTTCTCGTATAACATTTTTTTGCTGGTCCTCTCCTTGTTTAGTTACTGTATTATTCGTTTTTTTCGTTTTGGGCGGAAAGGGGTGGTCACTTTTAGTTTTTAATTTTTTTTGGTTATTCGTATTTAACTTTTACCGATTTTAACTTTTTTTTAGTATCACTTTCGATTTATAAAAAAGTTCTTTTGACTACGTTAACAAACATCGAAGGCAGATCCGATCGCAGCTAGTCAGGTGTGACAAAATCATTGAGCCGTGCTAGTCGCCTAAGCTTCCATGATGCGCTGGATTTTCTGATCAACGATTTTAGATTGGCATCTAAACATCAAATCTATTCTTCGTCACTGTGAGTACTAATTGTAAGAATTTTATTAAAGAATGTAAAACCAGAACTTTTCGGCCAAATTGTGTCAACTGTTGCTTATATATGTACATAGAAATTTTTTTTTTTATTCTTTTATTATTAATCAAATTACATTAAACAAATCCGTATAATATATTATCAAATAGTCTTGTATTTATCGTTATTTTAACTTTGGAAAAACGAACTTGCCCGGTCCGGACTAAACTCTGTGAATGCAAAAAGGCTAAACCAGGCTTGCAACAATTCTTTTAAACTTTTGTATTTTGGGACGTTACATCGTTTAAAAAATTGTATTAATTAAAAATTTAATTTATTAAAAAAATAGTATAGTTTATTTCAAAATATAGTTTTTAAAAGTTTATTTGGTTACAATTTTTTTTAAGTAAAATTGAAGAAAAAAATATTTTTTAAATATTAAAAAAATATCATGAAAATAAAGGATTTTTAATTTGACTATGAACTTTTATTTTATAGTTGTAAATAGTTCGAGGGACGAATATCTAAAAAACGAGGTATAACGTGTTAATGGTTTATTTTTCAATGTATTACAATCTCCATATTCGACCGTCTATTACAAATTTTCTTTACTAACATTCTTTTTTTTCTCTCCATTTTGGGAAGAATACATATATTATATATATCATATCATTTATTTTTCGATCACGTAACGCTCACACTACAAACCGTAGACCTTTGTTCATTTTGTTTTTCAATCGTCTTTTCTCACATGCATACTCACACGCTTCCTTACACGTTCACACACACACTTTGCTGAGGCTAGGTTCACTTTCACACTAATACGAACGCGCACTATCGCGCAGCGATCCTGTCATCTGTCATAATAATGAAAATAAAGAATGTTTAATAGCTGATGCTTATATTGTAAATTTAATTAATTCATTATTTTAAAAGTTAAGTAAGATAAGTGCAAATTTCTCATTACATTTGATTAAATAAAATAAGTCATAACATAGTTAAAATACTGGAAATTACTATTACATATAAAAAAGTTGTGTTTAAATTAAATAATTTCTTTACAATAAAGAAATTAATACTATTATTATTAAAATATTTAAGATTAAATAAATAAATTTAAAATTTTTTAATTAAATTTAATGTTTTAAAAATTTAATAATAAATAATTTTATATTTTATTAATAACGTTGTAGTTAATTTAGGAAAATTTTTATTAAATTTTAATTTCAATAATGAAAATACATAATTAAAAAAACATATTTTAAAAATAATGTAAACTAATATTCTTCGTTCCACTTCCGATAATCGTAAATCAACACGACGACTGTTTAGTATTAATATAAATATATTTATTTATTAACGACTTACAACTTCAACATAATACTCCCGATTCTAACACATAAGATTAATTCGTAAAAAGTGAGCCACGACCTTTTGTCTGCGCCCCTTATATCACTTTTTCTCTAACTACGTAACATCGCCTTCTTCTTAAACGGTCTCCATACCGACCATGTTCTTTTGTTCATTTATCCTTAGATATCGATTTATCAAATTAACATTCACACGGCTCTCACACTTATGCAACCGCTAAACACATTCAAATCTACATCTCTTAGCAACGATAACATAAGTATAAGTCCAACGTTTACATAACATTATGTGTACGCGTTAGAAGTCATTCTTTTTTATCGATAGAGTTATTTTTGATTATAAGATATTTTATGGAAATATTAAAATAGTGAAAAAGTTTGTGTAAAAAATCAAATATCTTATGTTTCGTTGGTTGCTACTTGTCTTTTTGTCTATAGTTTAGATGTATATATAATCTTTATTTTTCCCAGCTGTACAGCCACGTGGAGTGACTTGGTTTACATATTACATTATTTACATTTGTTATCTCTCACATTTATTCTTTCATACCACTACTTTCATTCTATCACAGTACTTATTGCACTATCCTTTAACCTACTTTCTCGTGTTCTTCCTCTTTGGTTTGCTCCTTCTTAACCTCCCTCTTCCGCTTGTCTACTAACCTTAACCAGTTCTCTACCCTTTCGTTCTATTTACCCTTTAGTATCTCTTCTTCCTTCAATTCTGTTCTCTTTATTTTCTGACACCTATCTATGAGATGTTTCAACGTTCCAGCTTCCGCGCCGCACAATGTACACCTCTTTTTATCTTAGTCCAGCCAGTATTTATTATTCTCCTCTATATTTCCACACCTCGCCCTCGCTATCAACTTCTGGCTACCTCCTTCTCCCCTTTTTGACAGATATTCCGGTCTCGCCACCGTCCTTAACCTCTCGAACCTCGGATTATATCTTGCTTCCCTTATTTTGTTAATTTGTATCTGCCCCTGTATCTCCCTATCCCTTTCCTCAATTAGCATATTTACGTCTGCCCTTTGTTGTCTCAGATGATCTATTCCTCTCTGACTGAACCCGTTTCTTTTAAAGAAGTCCTCCTTCTCCTTGCCGTTCCTGGTTCTACCAATTCCCTTCTCTTTCTCCTTCAGACTCTCTTTGACTAGTGTCCTACCCTTCGCTTTCCTTACTCCCTCTTCAAACCTTAATGCACGTTGACCCGCTCCTATCCTTATCTTATCCCTCTTCGTCTCTTCAAGTATTATATATCCAGGCGTGCAGTAATCCAATCCCAAACACCATCGAATGTACTTCTGCTGTACGCTTTCCAGTTCGGCTCTTTCTGCCCATCCGAAGAGTTTTGCTCCATAGTGCATTACTCCTTTAACCAGGCTATCGAACATCATACTCGTTCTTTTAAAATCGTCCTGGAACTTTCTTTCTCCGATATCCCAGACTTGCCTTACCACTACATTTGCTCTTTTCACTCTTTTCGCTCTTTTTTTCACATGGCTCGTCATGTTCCCGTTCCTCTGCAAGCGCACCCCTAAATAGACAAACTCTTTCACTATTTTTATTGCCTGTCCCTTCCATTCCTAGCCGATTTCCTTCTTCTTTCCTCTACCTTTCCTAAAGATTAGCATTTTCGTTTTCTCCGCGTTTAATTGGAGCTCTTTTCTGTCTAGGTATCTCTCCAGTCTTTTTACCATCCCTCTCATTTCTTCTTCTTTATCCGCTACCAACACCATGTCGTCTGCATATGCGAGTGACCAGAACTTCTCTCTTCCCACAACCAGACCTCCATCTTGATCTTTCTTCAGCACTTCTTCCAGATCCGCTATGAAGACCGTGAACAGTGTGGGGCTCAGAGGGCAATCTTGTCTGACTCCCTCCTCCGTCCAAAAACTTACCGTTTCTCCCTCTTTTGTTCTTATCTTGTTCTCCGTCTCTTCGTATATTTCTTTCGTTCTCTCTGTTAGACCTTTCCTCACCCCTCTGTCCTCCATCGCCGTCCACAGCTTCTCTCTTCTCACCTTGTCGAAAGCTGCCTTCAGGTCTCTTTCTGGCTCTCTTGCTTAGCTCTCTCCACCACGTGCTGTCGCACGTACACATTGTCCATTGTTCCCCTTCCTCTCCGAAATCCCGCTTGCGTGTCCGGCAGTAATCCTTGCTCTTCTATCTGCTTCTTTATTCTCTCATTTAGTATTGCTGCATATATCTTGTAGGCTGTATCCAGTAGTGTTATGCCTCTATAATTCTTCACCTCTTCTACCTCTCCTTTTTTGAATATGGGCACTATAATACCCTTTCTCCACTCTCTAGGTAAGCCTTCACCCCTTTATACCCTTTTCATGATCTCTTTCAGCTTTTCCCGTGTGGCTCCTTTACAGAACTTCCACGCTTCGCTCGGGATACCATCCTGGCCAGCTATTTTTTTCCTCTTCAGCAACCTTATTTGTCGCTCGATTTCTATGTCCTTCAATTCCTCCTCATCTTCTTCCTCATTCAGTAGTTTTCTTTTTATTGCCTCTGTCTTTTCTTCCTTTTCTCCTAACAGTTCACAAAAGTGTTTCCTCCACTCTTCATTCATTATTTTCTCTCCTATCGGTACTCTCTTTTTTGTTCCCTTATTTATATACTTCCAAATCTCCGCCTCCGTTTTCGCATTCCTTATCTGTTCCATCTCTTCTTTTCTCTTTCTTTCCTCTTTCTCTTTGCATAGCTTCTTTAAATCTACTTTTCCTTCCAAGTACTCTCTCCTCTCTATGGCGCCTCTCTTCCACCTTGTGTAGAGTTTTTTCACCTTCCTTTTCTCTCTTGTACATTCTTTGTCCCACCAGAACTTCTCTCTTATTACCCTTTTCCTCTGTCTAATTATTTCTCTTGCCATGCATCCTCTTGTTCCCTCGTGCAATTCTTTCCAGCTATCTTCTAGCCTCTCCTTGGTGAATTTTTTCGTTTTTGTTCTTTCCTTAAATTCCACTATTTTCTCTTTGCTCCAGTTTATAACCTCCCTCGTGGATACTTCCTTTTCTTTCTTCCTTCTATATATTCCGTCTATTTCGCACTGCACGCTCAGAGGGAGGTGATCCGACTCTGTCCTTTCTTCAACTTCAAATCTCCTTATCTTGCTCAATCCTGCTGTGTTCATTAAGACGTAGTCTATCACCGTTGCTCCTTTAGCTCCCACGTAGGTACATTCTCCTTTCTCGTCCCCCTCTATGTTACCATTTGCAATGTGCCATCCTCTTTCCTCCGTTAATCTCAATAGTTGTTCACCTTCTGCGTTTTTTGTACCGTCCTTCGATTTTCGTCCTTCTTCCTGTTCGCCATCGTATATTTCTCCTTCTGTACCAATCCTGGCGTTGAAATCTCCTCCTATTAGTAGTATTCCTCTTTCCTCTTCCTCCGATACCATTCTGTCCAGTTTTTCTCCTATTTCCTTCATTCCCTCTCCGTTGTAGACTGTCAGCACGGTCCATGTGTCCTTCCCCATTCTCATTTTCCTCTTCACTACTCCTTCTACCTCTATCATCTCCTCTTCTATTTTCAATTCCCTCCTTATTCCCGAAATGATTATACCCTTCGCTCTGCCTTTCTTCTTTTCTCTTTTCGCGTATTGGCAGCTCCAATCGTATTCCTTAGACAAACTGTTCTTCATTTTTCCCCAGCCCTCTTCGTTAATCTACGTTTCTACTAACCCTAACCCGTCGAAGTTCCGTACGAATTCCCAGAACTCTTTATCCTTGTTCATTATTCCCGCTACGTTCCAGAACAAAACTCTTCCCCCCTGCCCCTTCTCGCCTGCTCTATCTACTCCTCCTTCACTGTTGCTCCACTGGTTCCTTACTAAAAACTCGGCTTTTCTGAGAATCCCCTCTTCCTCTCTTGCCAAAAAATCCACTTATCATTTATTCTTATTTTTTGATACCCTATTCTCACCCTATTACCTTTCCTAACTTCCTTCTTTGCCATTTCTACTAGGTTTCTTTGTATTTCTCTCTCCTTTTTCGTCAGGTCATTGTCTATGAAAATTGCACTACCTACGAGTTTGCTCTTGTTCCTCATAACTTCCTGCTTTGTCTCCCAACTCTCCAGGCCTGCCACAATTACCTTCTTTACACCTCCTATCACTCTCGCCCATTTGACCCTCCTCTTCTCTCCTAATCCCAGCTTATTTACTAACAGCTGATCTACCTGTTTTTTCCAGTCTTATTCCCCTAACTCTACTGCTCGTGTCACCACGTTATTTCTTTTTTCAAGCTTGTCTTGTTTCTCGATTATTCTTTCCATTTTTCCTATCTCCGTGCCTATTCTTTTCTCTGTCACTTCGCCTATTTTTTCCTTCATCTCGTTAAATTTTTTCTGTAAATTCTGCTCGCTCCCTTCTTTCCTACTTTCCTCTACTCGTTTTATTCTTTCTTCCATTTCTCGCCACCTTCTCTTCCACTCCTCTTTTTCCCTTTCTCGATTTCTTTCACTTTCCTGTAAAGCTTTCTGCAACTCTTTTATTCCTTTCCTGTTTTCCTAATTTACCTTGTCCAGAGCCTCAAGCAGGCTCCTTACTTCCTCTGTCAACAGACTTATTGACACTTCGAGTCCTCTCAGAATCTCCTGTGATTGTTCTCTTTCTCTTTCCTTCTGCCTCTTTTCTCTCTCCTATCTGTATGTAATTCTCTATCGCGTTTCTCGACTACGACTTAACCATTCTTTCCGCATTGGGTGGCCTCCCTCTCCTAGTTCTTTTCCCCTCGTACCTTTCGTCGTTTTCGCCATCCAAGTCGTTCCCTACTTTATCGACTTCGCTGTCCTTATTTCCGCTCTGAGATCCTGCCATTTCTTAAGCTCGCCCTGCCTAACCTCACTTTCTTGCCGACTTTCTTGGTCTTCTCTTACTTCCCTCTCTACGTACCCACTTTCTACACCTTCACTTCCTCTGTCTCCTTGTATACTCCTTAGTTTAGATATATTCAGAACTAATTTTAGTGAATTGTTCTGAATGTGAAGCGTCACTTATATACGTTTCCGGGACAAAAGCATAACGGTAGTCTCTTGCATCTGCCACACCGACGCTTAGCACATAGAGAATATTCTTAAACTCTGTTAGATTATCGATGCCCAATATCTTAAGTAAACATCGGCACGCACTCACACATCCTCGGCTTTGCTGACAGTTTCTTTCAACTGTTTTATTCCACTTTCTTTCTCCACGCATACACGCTACCTGAAGCTATGCTACACACTCACTCATGCGGACGTTATACACGACGAACGTGCATCCTCCCGTAAGAAAGGAAACACAGGATGATCAAAACTCGATGTTTACAATACGTACAATTTACTTCAAAAAAACTAACACACTTAATAAATTTTATAATTGAAAATGTTTATATATCTAATACACACAACCATCAAAAGATTAAAATTTAATTTATTAATATTCAGTTTCAGACTCTATTATATGTATTTAATAAGCACATAAATAATTTTTATTAGTGTCGATACTGAACTCGGGTTTTTAATGAACACAATATACAAATAGCCCACAAGCGGATATGACGCTTGGTGTAATTTTCGTCACATAAAAACGCATCAAAAGACGTATAACTTTAAAAATTTTAAAGTAAATTTTATTATTTGTATTTTTTTTTTCAGGGCTGTTGGGAAATAGAAATAATAATTGACTGGTGTATAAAAAGAAACACTTCTTTGTCATATTTATTATATCGAGTTCTGACAGAGACTTCTTTACGGTAGCACAGTCTCTAACACGGACTTCTTTCCGTAATTTGGATCTAGATTTTGCTTAAAATTGCACACAACTCGTACATCTTAATTAGTACTATTTATTACGATGAATGAGTATCCGTTGCAAATCAATCGTTTTCGAGATATCGGCCGATAAAGTTTAAATAAATAATTAAACACGCATATATACCTATTTATTTCTTAAGTCAACATAAATCACCGGTAGCTAAGGGGGCAAGTGTGCAGGCTCTTAACCGTGGTTTTGCCTGTTCAAGTTACGTTCGTTACGAATTTTTTTTTTTAATATTTTCAAGTATGTTATGCTTATTTTAATTGTTTCCTATCTTTCCTTTGAAATTTTTTACGGTCGAAAGATTAAATAAACTTGTTTATTTGATGAAACAATAATTTTAATTATGTAACCCTCTTGCTGATAAGTATAATTAACAATTTTTTTTTAAATAACAATTCTTTGGTTCTCAATCGTATAAAGTCAGCGATCCTTGTACCGTTCTTTCTAATATCTCTCACTTGAATAATGCGCGTTTTTCCTTTTTCTAACAAGGGCTCCGCTAAGGCGTATAACCGCAGATTTTTTTGAAACTTTACACACTTGTAGATGTTGATTAGTATTATCACATACCGGTTAGAGTATCTCTGAAAAATCAACCCCGCTGTCGCAAACTTATATGTTTTGTGGACGAATATTTTTGACGTCTGTACTTCAGAGTAATTGTCATGGATTTCAATCTTTTCAGCTTTAGATTCAGAAATATTACATATAGCTCTTATATTTCTTTATTGTATTAGATTAATTTGATTTTCATTATTTGAATCACTGTCTTAACACATTGCTGACCGGCAACTTTTCTGAAAATATTTACCTCATGTGCCCGGCTATTGTTTTGAAAGCGGATATGGAAGTAAAACAATATGAATGAACTTTAATAAATTTTATGTATTATTCAACCCTTAATATTTCTTTTTCGTATGATAATAAGTAAAACAATCACCTACATGTAATGGTACACCACAAGTTTTTCAAATATATCGGGTTTCGCTCCGTTTTCCTTTCGAAGAACATACTCTACACGCTTTAGTCGGATTCGTTCTTCTGGCACTAACTATTTTTTCTAAGACGTAGTCTTTTAGTTGTCCAGAAAGCCTGGAGGGTGAATCTTTAGAATGAGCTGTTTGAGATCTTACAGAAGTGTCAGGTGCAGTGCTGCATTCTTTGGAAACCACAGTTATCCATTCTCTGGCTATTTCTAGCAGAAATTTTTTATATCTTATTTTACTTTCTGGCCGATAGGTACAGTACATTTTATATGCATTGAACAAGGTGTAGTTTATCAGAAAAAAAGCTATTTTTCGTAAAATACTGCTATTCGCTAAATACTGATCTGCACGATCTACTTTTTTCATATGCTTATTGTACTGCAATATGCATTTAGGTTTGATTGTGTCATCTTTATAATTTTTTTTTCGATTTCCACTTGATTTTATAGAAGCATCATGAATAGTTGATACGATCCGCCAACTGGTCCCTTTCGTAAAAAAGTCATTTCTCCTGTGTGTAGACTTTTAGATTTTTCCAACAAGACTTTTGGTAAGCCACGATTTTCACGTATGGTACCACAAACTAGTGTTTTTTTTTCTGAACAATAGCTCGACTGTAGAAACGCTGTTATAGTAGTAGTCCTGGTATCTGTGATGCCAACAACCAAGGTACGACTCCAATATTGACAATATTGTTTCTTGCAACTTTTTGCCTTGTCCCGAATAGATCTCAAAGTTGCATATATACCCACTCTCACTTTCACAAAGCATTCTGATCAAAATTCCATACTTCGTTATCTTCGCCGGATTGTACGTTCTATAGCTGATGAGTCCTCTGAATGGTATCATTGCTTTGTCTGAAGCTAGCTCCTGTTTGAGTATGTATAGGGCCTGATATTTTGAAGAGATATAATTCAAAAGCGGTTTAATTTTGGAAAGTCTGTCTTGAGGAACTATACGTTCTGTATTATCATTTAGATGAAAAAATGTGAGAATTTGCTCAAATCGCATTCTGGATATAGCTGCCCGAAAGATTTGTGTTTCAACTAAAGAATCCGTTGACCAGTAATCTTTCAAAATAAAATTTTCTGGTTTAATACATCAGTATCGGTAATCCAAGAAACTTCTTTATTTCATTAATGGTCACTTCCGTCCATGATACCGTTTTTGTAGAGATTTTATGTAAGGCTTTCATTTGAAAATAGTACATGTTGGTCTGCGTAAGAACTAAATCGAAAAATGTCTTGTCAAAAATAAATCCGTTACTTCACTAATAGTTGGTGCGTCACCAAGTTACATGGTTGCACCAGGAATATTTAAATAATTCGGAAAGTTTGGTGTCATATCATGTTCGTTCCATTCTTCCTCCAATTCGTCGTCGCTATCTGATACTATTATATTTTTTTTTCGAGATTTTGGAGGCCTAATATCAGATTCACTTTCTTCTGATGCAGTATCATTTTCGAGGTTACCAGAATTTGATTCACAATCACTTGGACAATGGGGTAAATATTCCTATTAAAGAGTTAGTCAAATACCTAGGTATGACACTGGATAAAAGACTAATGTGGAAACAACATATCCAAGCACAAAAAGCTTATATGAATGAAAGAATTAGGAAATTATATTGGCTCATTGGCAGAACATCAAAGGTAATCTTAGAGACCAAGCTTGCTATCTATAAGGCGATCATAAAACTTTTATTCTTTTATTATTCAAGTACGGGGAACTGCAAGTAATTCAAATATCGAAATTTTATAAAGACTTCCTTTAAAATCTTTGCGGAACATTTGCATTGCCCCTTGGTATGTAACTAATGAAAG
>JACGTP010001310.1:0-11252 GCA_023678845.1 Mischocyttarus mexicanus
AAATCGTCACGATGTTTTATTATCTTTTATTTCTTAAAAAGATATCTGTAACGCGTGTAAGACACGCGTGCTCGCTTACTGTCGAGACGAAAAATAGAAGAAAGAAAAAACACATGTGTGTACCTCCTGGAAGATTTTTCGAAGCGTTAAATGGACACATGTACAACGTGGAAGTACACTTGTCAATTATTCACTTATAGTCCTATTATTTCGAAATACTCACTTGTCACCTAATTCTGTTTTAATTATCTTTCATGGTATTTAAGTAAACACACACATATATATCTACAAACAACACACGTATATAACTAGATCAAATAAAACGTGTACACAAAACGGATACGTGAACAAAGTATGAACAAAATGTGGAATAAATGTTCTTTTTATTTATATTGAAACACTTACGATTCTTTTTTTATTCAGGGTAAATCTACTTTTTATGTTGAATTTCTACTTAACGATGATTAACGTATCATAATTAATAATATAAATAATAAACTAAATTATTATCAATAAAAAAATAAAATAAAATAAAATATTAGTTTATGTGGTTTAGTTTTCGAGAAAATCAGAACATTAGAAAAATTCTTTACAGTGATTAAAATATCGTTTATTTAAACAACGTACGATAATTATCATGGTTGTTTTATACGAATCTAATATTTATGATTTACTAAATAGAAAAATAAGTACAAATAGTGTTGTAGATGAAATTAGATTAGCCAATAAGTTAATTACAAAATTGTAGTATATACACCAATTAAAGAAATAATTAAAATTGATAGTCTCCGGTAATATACGAGTACATTTTAATTATACTCGTTTAATTAAAGATTTATAATACCACGTTCTGTTTTGATAAATCTTCAAACTTATGATTAATATTATATACTTGATAAAATAATTGATTGAAAAAAAAAGAAACAAAAACACTATTTCAATATGTATACGAACGTTACACAACATATGAGAAAAATTACCACAACATTGTTTTCACTTAATTAGCATAATTTGTTTAATTTGCATACTACACGCAGTGAATTTACTCTTTCAAAAGACATAAAAAAGGGGGAGTACGACGAATATGAAAGAAAGAAAGACAGAAAGAAAGGAAGGGAAAAAAAAACAATTTATTCCAGATTTTTATCTTACTTTTTTTTTTTCATGTAGAAAATAATCATTGGACGTTTGATACATCAAATTCTATAAGGAACATATGCATATCAAATTAAAGACTAACATATGCCGACTGAATCATAGGAAAATTGTGTTAAACCTTGTCTACAGGTATTTCTTAAAACTTCTTCATCTTAATCAAGGATTCTGATTATACGTTTATCTTCGATAAAAAAAAAAATAATAAGAAAAAAGAAGAAGAAGAAGAAGAAGAAGAAGAAGATGGAGAAGAGAAACCGGTCTTATGGTAGCTTTGGAACAAGGAAAGATATCCTTAAGGACCATCGACCTTGGTTTTCCCGCCAAAACTCTCAGCAACCCGAAGGGAAACACACGTATGTTCTAAAGTGTCGAAAGAATTATTAATACACGTAGATTTTTGCTACACTAACATCTTTTTATATTTATACTTAAATAAATTCATTAAATAAATATTAATTTTATGTTCTTGACACAATTCTTAACGAAATTCTAAAGCAACGAGATACGTGTCGAAATTAATATATGTGTGTGTGTGTATGTGTATGTTAATATATTATATATAATATTTAATACATATAAATAATATAAATAATAAAATAGTTTAGCCAAATATAATAATTATTATAATATATTAAATATATCATATTTAAATATAATTAATATACATAATAGTATTTAAAAGTAATAATTCTGTATTTATATTTATATACAACACGGTATCTTATAACACGGTTTCACTTTAATACGATAAGAAAATTACAAAAACGAGACATGCTATCTTAAAGATACAGTGTAACACTCCCCCTTTTTCGTACTGGCTCTGGGTCTCATACAACACGGTTTCACATACCACGGAATTTTCTAGAAACCTATCTTCTGTGTTAGAGGAGAGTTACCTGTATTTGTTTCTATGCTTATTTAAAAATAATAAGAATATGTTGTATAGTAGAACCTATACAATTAATAGAAATATAATTCATAATATAACTTATAAAAATAAATATACAAAATATTTAATATAATTAATATATATATACAGTATTATAATGTAATAACATTTATTTGTATTTATAGATTATGAATTTGTTAATATTGACCATTTAAATAAATAATATTAAATAATATATATATTTGAAAGTGGTAGGGGAAAATAAAGAGATTAAAAGAGAAAGAAATGAAAGATCTTCGCCGGAAGGGCCAGGCAGATTGGGCCATGCAATAAGAAGGGTCTACCTCCTCGACCGCCTTCACCGATAAATATTGTAAGAGGATGTCAACCTGTTTGTCCGTATGTAACAGGACTCTCCAAGAAGGATTCCACCATCTAAGTATAATCTTTCCCAGGATTCTAAGACACCCTCCTTTTCTTTCTTTTTTTTTTTTCTTTCTTTCTCTCTTTCTTCCCAACCTTTACCGCCCACTCCACCACCTCACTCCCCTCTTTTTCTATCTCTTAATTTTGAATAAAAAAAAATACCACTGGTACTTGAGAGTAACCTAAAAACTGCCTCTTTGATTTTAACATCCAACTTCTTACAGGAAGTTAACGTTTTTTATTTTCTATTGACAACCAAAAAAAAAAAAAGAGAAATGTTTTCACGACGTTTGACTTCTATCGGGGTAAAGGTTTTTAATCCCATGTATATAAACTCTCTCGTTATTTGAAAATCATATTATTTAAGGATAATATTTTTATATTTATTTTTTAATTAATTTATATTAAATTGTCAAATAAGAAATGGAGCAAATTCTCAATTCAATTGTATACATTTTTTGCTCCATTTCATACTAGACAATCTAATATATTATTTATCAGGTTTTCTCATTGAATTGTATCCAAAAATCCGACATTTTTGTATCCACCAATCGAATATAATATTAAAAATATTATTATTGTTCATTAATTAATGATAGGTTTTAAAGTTGTTTCAAGTTTACTAACTTTGGTTTTGATTTTACAATTTTTTAGTTTTGAATAAGAAATTAAATTGTTGTTTACAGTAACAATAAACAACTAATGAATAATTTCAACTGAACGTTCAACTCAAATCCACCGAAGGAAAAAATAAAAAAGAGAAAAGAAAGAAATATTATGTTAAAGAAGATTAATGAAATTGTTTGTCAAAGATAAGATTAAAATAAGATAATCCATCTCTTTAGAGCTTAACTTGTACTTACAAATACGTTTCTAAAAAATATACGAACACGCGGAAGAGAGGACAGATGTTTAAGATGACGACAATGATCTTGCAATAAACTCTTGGAACTTAAGATATAGAAATTACCAACAAATGCAAACTACATACATACACACACATATAATAATAATAATAATATAGAAAGAGGAAAAATGAACATATGATACTTCGTTATGATGGAATAGCGATTATGCAAAAGGGAAAAGGTTCATATTCGATCTGACATAAGAAGAAATTTATTTTTCTTTTTTGTTAACCACTGATGTCTGACTGATAGATACTACTTTTTCATCTTCCACTTCCTCTACTTCTACTTCTACTTCTTCTTCTTCTTATGCTCTTTAATGTCTCGCAGAGAAGGCATCAAGGTGTTCGTTCGGTAGGTTTAAAGGGACTGATCTATCATTCTATTTCTTCATAAGGATGGATACAACAAACCGGAGAAGCAACAACAGCAGGTCCCACTGTGAGGAAAAAAGAGAGGGAAGGAGAAAAAGAGAAAAAGAGAGAGAGAGAGAGAGAAAAAGAGTGAGGGAGTATGTGAAAGGAATAACTGCAGGTTCTATCCTGGGTCTTTTTCGAAGACCCTTAACGCAGGTAAAGGTCCTACTACCATCCAAACTAACCAGCATACAGGTACCACACAAAGTGGCCAAGATCTTCCCACACCTACCTGAAAAACGGGCCACTCTAGCAGTTTCATTGGAATCATCCCTAACTTTTTATGGGGAAGATAGAAACTTGAATTTAAGTTTTCTTTTTCTTTTTTATTGAAATAGACAGAAAGAGAGCAAGAGAGCAAGAAAGAGAGTACGTGTGTAAATAGTTCAATATTTGAGATTTCATTTTATCTTTTTTTTCTGAACATACAAAAAACTTTAACTGTAAGACCCCTATGCTTACTATCATTTAGTTTTGTATTAACAATTTAAATAATCATCTAGATGACATTGCAATATAAGATAACGTGTGTTAATTTTCAATCAAGATATTAATATTTGTTTCCTATAATTGTTATGTTTAATGATAATTGTTGTTAAAATTGTGTGTGGTCCCGAAGCTACCTGGGCTTTTATTGAACTCATTCCCCTAATCCCTTAAAAGGAAAATAAGAGTGATAGATCTCGACGAGAAAATAGAAAAAGTATTAATTCAGAAATTCTAGAAATGTATTTCTAGACAAAATATTAAACTCCTCTTCTGTCATTCTTTTTTCATTAATTTCAACGTATTCGTTATCACATATACGTAATACCGTAAATTAGACTATTTTAATTCAATTAATCAGATATTTCATATAAGCTATTCTATAAAAAAAAACACAAACAAATGCAACGAATTATGTAAAAACAAGAAACAATCTCTAACTATTAACAAAGTCTTACAATTTTGATTCAATCAAACTTACATTACCCAAATACTTACTCGACATTTATCAATAATAACATTCTATATAAAACAAGAATAAAACAAGGAACAAACAGATCAACCCTCTAAATGTGTTTCATAATTATTATCTAGTGACTTTAGTGAAAACCTGCTGAGCGTGTTAAATGCGTAGGCGTCTTTGAGAGTATCCAACGTTCCTGGAAAAAGGATTACATAAAACCAAATAAACCGGAGGGGGTGAGAGAAAGAGGACACATCCAGAGAGATGATAAAAAGAGAAAGGAAATAGAAAAAGACAAATATGAAATAAAAAAGAAAAAAGAGAGAGAGAGAGAGAGAGAGAGAGAGGAAGAAACAGGAGTGGGATACGTGGGACCACCGAGTCCGAACGACCCGATCAGCTGAGAATCTTCAAAGAGAGATGGTGATATACAAGTAGTGGGAGAAAGATGATGATAAAGACTCGTTGCTGCTTGGCGCTAGTCTCCTTAGAAACTGGTTTCCAGTCTTGGCGGGAAACGTCAACCAATCGGAGATCGAGAAGAACAGCACTCGCCGCTATGGTCCTGGGCTATGGAATGCCGAGACGTTCTTTCGTTCGTTCTTTCGTTCGTTCCTTCTCGTTCGTTCAGTGAGAAGCTTCCGACGATTCTTGGAACGAGCACAAAGCATTTGCATTCACAAAGGAACGCATGTAGATTCTCAACACGTAGAGAAATGAGTGAGAAGGAAGGAAAATGTAAAAGAGAGTAAGAGAAAGAGAAAGAGAAAGAGAGAGAGAGAGAGAGAGAGTCATTCTTTACCTTCTACTTTCGTCATATCGGTTTTTGACCTCTGTTCTTCTTACTTCTTCCCTCCTTTTTTTTCTATCTTTATCTTTATCTTTATTTTTATTTGTAATCTTCATCTCATCATAATCTCTCTCTCTCTCTTCCTCTCTTCCTCTCTTTCTCTTATGTATACATTTTCTCTGATATATCCCGAAAAGATAGATGTAAATAAGATTGAAATTAGTTATTAAACATAACACGTGGCTCGTAACTTGATCGTCCTCATTTCGAGTATTTATTTGAATGTAAGAACAGAAGTAAAGATGGAAACAAAACCCAACGATGGTTTTATATTAAATGTTTTTTTATATATATTTGTGTGTGTGTATGTGTAATATATTATATCTTTTGGAATGAAACAGCCTGTAGGATTTAGAAACTGGCAGCGTGAGAGACGACGTGATTCCGCGACGAAATCCGAAGCAACACGCCATTTTGCCTGGCAAGCCCTACCCTGATTTCTTCTTAGTATATAAATAAGTATATATATGTATATATGTATATGTATACAGTTACTTTATTATTTTTGGAATGCAATAAAATTGTATTTTCAACGAGTTAGTAATAAATTCTAATTTGTGGACGAATTGTTTGACAAAATTTGTAGAAAAATTGATAAATACAGATTCTATTAACGAAGAGTAGATTAATCCACATTTAAGATGAGTTACTGTATACAATTGTTTTTATTATTAAAATATAATAAATGAAAATTTTGGTGGAAGATGCATAAACTTTTTAAAAGAATAATTAATCTGAATTTTCGTGAATGAAGATTACAGATTAGAGGATTAATGTAGGTTCAATTTTAAGGATAGATTGATTGATTGATTACTGTATAAATTTAGTAGAAAATTAATCAAATAAATATACATTTAGTACAAGTTATTATATAAACTTTACAAGAATATAATAAATCCAAATTTTGTATAAATTGTTTATAAAAATTAATCTATTTGGAAAAGGATTATTGTATTCATAGATGTATATTTATGTTTTCGATTTACAGTTTTAATATACGATAAAAAATCTTCTTTTTAAATCAGTAACAACGTATCGGACAAACTTGAACGTATTAATAGTATGGTTGCTAATTTAAAGAAAAATTTTAATAAATTGCGACACGAACTTTCTGGCTAACCAGAAAGTATCTGCGTGTGTACGTGTGTATGTATGTGTGTGTGTGTGTGTGTGTGTGTGTGTGTATGTATAAGTGAGTGGACTTATACTCAAAGAGTGATCGTGTTTCGCGATAAGCAAATTCTTTAAGCGATCGTTATAAGCACGGTTGCTATACTCCTGTTTAACCAGCCGAATCTGGTGAGATAAACAAATGCATATGATCGAAACGTGATCCAAGGAAACGAGTGTATTCACCATTTTCAGATAGTACTGTAAACCTACCAAACCAGTCTAGTCAAATACTAATATAGAACATTTCATGAGAAGATGTGAAATGATGTAAAAAAAGAATAAAAAAAAATAAAATAACAGAAATAATATCCTCCACGAATTCGAAGAAAGGGTATTTTTATGCATAAAATATAGTTGAGAGTTCAAAAGAAAAAAACAAACAAATAAAAGTTTAATTAAAACTAAGAAGAATATTTCATTGCACGTGTAAATGCGATTATACGCGAGATTAGTCAACGATGTGTTAATAGTTGAGAAATATTAGGTTGTAAACTACGAAATGGAGCAAACAATGTACATAATTGAATTAGAATTTGCTTTATTTTATATTTGACAATTTAATAGTATAGTCTCTGTCTGTATCGATTTAAAAATTTTATTTATTCGGTAATCCAATACATTCGTGCTGATTTTAGAATAAAATTAAAAACAAAAGACTATGGTATTATATTTATGTTTTGAAAAATGTATAAAACACAGTGAGAGATTTTTAAGAGCAATTTAATATAGATGAGTTATCTTATAAAGTATGGTCATATTTTTCAACTTCTTTCTACCAATACTACACATATTAAATAAATTTATATTAACTTTTAATACTCTGTAAAATAATAATTGTATTACCTATTATATTTATAAATACAAAATATTTAAAAATACTTTCAACAACATTTGAATACTCAAATGACCTATAATACACTACCTTTCTTAATTTTAAACATGCCTAATAAACAAATCTTATTTCAATTAATCACTTTTAACTGAATACAGTTTAATATAATAAAAAGAAGAAGAAGAAAAAAATAAGTTCGTTATCATGAATGTAATTGATTCGATTCTTGGATATTTATCAATTGATAAAAAAAAAAATAAAATTAGAAAATAAGTTATCCTATCTACGAGATTCTCTTATTTTGTATGCATCACACACACACACACACACAAACATGGTTATCGTTCGGCCTATATCATGGACTGTAAACGATAACGTCATGATTCTCCTCAAAGAGCACTTCTCAAACGTTTCATTTATCTTATCAAGATAACATTTAAAAAACCGATGATTTTATTACCGTCTTGACTAACTGACTTCCTCGGCGCCGTGCATACGACCGAAAAACCTAATCTTATTCATTCAGATTAATCAGCTGTCTATGTATAACATTAAACACAATACCTCGAACTTGAAATTAGATCTATGTACGACAAAATTTCAATCAATTTTATCATTGAATATAATCAAAAATTGTAGGAGAGAGAATTAATCATGATTGGCAAGTATATTCATTTTATAATTTTTACAATACGTTTTTAATAAAGTATTGTAAATAAGAACTTAAATAACTTTACTCGTTTAAAGATATTTTTCAAAACAATATAAAAGATCTTCCGTTAAGAAAGAAGAACGTTTCATTGTAACACTCTCGGAACCATGTTACCCACAGCACCCACATCCTGTCGTACTTGTAAGCGTTATATAATATTACAATGACGAAGTTTGATACCGAAAAGGTACTTCGAAATACCTCGTCAAGAAAACGTGCCTTAAAACTGATTATTATATTTCTAACGAGTAGAAGAAGTGTTTTTCCAATGAAATCAAATAAATAATTGTGAACAAGGAAAAAATAGAATAGAATAGAATTTATTTCTTTTTTTCAATTAGTATAACATTAAAAATATTAAAAACTCTTATTAATTCTAAACCAAGAATCATAATCATTCTCATTGTGTTTTAACATAAATTGAATTTATTTAATACAAATTACGATAAAATAAAAATTAGTCTAATAATAATGCAAGTTAATGTTTGTCCTATGCATAAACAAATATTTCTGTGTATCGATATTGGGTGAAAAAAGAAAAATTGAAAGAATAAAGGGGTTAAAAATGTTCTTCTTTTTTTTTTCTCTCCTTTTTTTGTCCCCAAATTTTCTAACGGACAAAAATACGATGTGTGGGAGAAAGATAGAAAAACAAAGTAAACTTGACCCAAGATGTCCAGCATCGTCTAAGCACCTGGCGTCTTATTGTCAATCTTTTCGAAAGGAGGATGGAAAGAAAGAAAAAAAGAAGAAAAATGAGAAAACCGAACAAGTTCATGGAAAACGATAGATAATAAAATATGAAAAGAAATGCAACCAACGACTAACGGAGTAGCAAGTCATCCTGTTAGTTTTCTTTCTAACTCTGATCTTTTGCTACATTTACATTTGACCATCTATTCTGACCCAACTCACAGCTACCTACTACATTTACATCTATAATATCTATATATATATATAAATATATACAGGGTGTTTCCTATAAATGCATATCAATATTTAAATTAAATTAATAAAATATAAAATAGTATCAATACTATCAGAATGAATATTATTGGGCAATACTTCATCTTAAAACACCCTGAAATAAGATTCCACCAATAACGAATCGCTAAAAAATAAACAATCTATGCTACCCAATTAGTATTTCTCAATGATCTAAAATCTTTCGATATTTCAATATTTGTACAATTGTAAATCCAGTATAACCTGATTAATATCTTATGCATTGTAAGATGCAATTATATTGGATTGGTGGACAAAAAAATCTGTCGGATTTTTAGCCATAATTCAATGATAGAAACCGACTTGTTTATTTCTCCATCAATATACAAAAATTCTTTTTATTTGTCAATTATTCTTAACGATCTACAATAATCAAAAATATAAAATATAAACTTGATTATGAAATAGAAGAAATGTATTGCAACGAAGATGAACGATCTAATAGCTGATTAATGGAAAATGTAATTTTTTTTATTTTCTAGACAATCGATAATATTTTATTAAACAATATGTATTTTATAAATACTTGTCAATATTTCAAGAGTTGTATTTTAATACTGAAACACAAGTAAAACATGTCGCGTGAACCACGTGTTCCACGATAAACTTCAATTTTTGAATTACCAATGATTACAAATTTCAAAATGGCTGACACTTGTCTCAACACATGACACTATACAGTTTTTTTTCACGTTATCTAATCTTTAGAAATGATTTCCATCGACAGAGAACACAAATAATTGTGTGCAATCAATATCGTTTGGTGAAGTACTTCACCAATGTACTGAAATCAATGTGTTCCAACGTACTGAAATCGACTGAATAGTTTTGTACACTCATGCTGAAAATTCTAACGAGTATTTAGAATATAATCATGCAAACTAAAAGTAACTAGATTGTAGAGTACATTAAAAATAACTTTTTAATTTATTCATTCATTTATAGAAATGATTTGGAAAGCTGAACACTTTCTCAACATTTTCTGTATTCTTTCTGTAAATATAAAACTAAAATAACATATATTTGTTATATAACAATTCTTTCAATTTATTTTTAATGTTTAAATATAGAAGTTTGAAATATTGGCAGATATTTATGAAACACCGTGTATATTTAAACACACTCTTCTCGAAGGCTTATATAAAAGACCTGGGCGTTTTCGTTCCGGTATATCAGTCACCCTTGTCGGCTTATTTCTAGCAGGCTTGTTTATTAAAGCACGAAATATTAACGAGGGACAACCTGTAATGCGATTCTCAAAAAAGCAAAGCTGTTCAAGTCTTCGGTTACAATCAATTTCTTTTTCATTTTTGAATTTGGAACGATAAAAAAGAACGTTCGTGGAATTTGAAACTCGTATTATCATGTGGAAAATAATTCATTCGATTCGTATACAGTGAGTGGTACTTTAAAAACGTACACCGTTACGTTTAATAAATTTTTGAAAAAGAGATAGAGAGAGAGAGAGAGTTTAACAAGTGAATTAAACAAATACTAAAATAATTTACAGGAAACTCGAGTATTTAAAAATAGTACGTGTTACTGCAACCTATTTTTGTTTTTTCATGTTTAACAATTGATCTTCCTGAATTTTTTACTATTATTTAAATATTTTTTAATATCAGAATCAATTTAAGATCTATTAAAGTGCAAGAATAAATATAAATTTGTTTAAAAATGACGTATACTTCGATTGAACAATTTCAATGAATTTTATTTTCAGAAAATTATCAACTTGAGGTGACCAATGGCTAATAACATGAAAACAAGTATATTTTAATTTAAACTATTCAAATTATTAATAAATCATATTAGAATATGCGATATACTTGAAATGATTGATAATTAATTGAAATAAATATTAGAAATACGGTGTATAATTTCAACGTACCCGTCCTCTTCGAAATTCAACGTTAAACTGTATCTTTGTCCTC
>JACGTP010001311.1:0-11252 GCA_023678845.1 Mischocyttarus mexicanus
TTTTTAGCGAGGAATAGAAAGAAAATGGGATGAAAAAGGAAAGAAAAGGAATTAGGGGAGAGAAAGGGTAGAAAAAATATGAAAGTATAGTGACGTGTTTTAATTTATTTTTATTATCTCTCGTATAACCGGGGAATAAGGGAAACAGATGAAAGGGGGAGGAAAAAATATCTTTTTTCGCAACAACGATCTAAAGCTAAATTGTATTCGGGGGTGGGGCGGAGGGGGGACGGTGTATCCTTGCAGATATCGAAGGGGTAGAAAGGAAGAAACTGTTAAAGGGAGGAGTATCTGTCAACGTATAAAAACATCTGCTTAATTTGAACAGTTCGAACTGGAAGAAGAAGAAGAAGGAGGAGGAGAAGGAGGAGAAGGATCGAGAGCCTATAAAAAAGGGAAGGACGGGTAATAAAAAGAAATAAAATAAAATAAAATAGAAAGGAAATAATAAACATGATCTATCGTAAAAATAACAACGTTAACAATATCATATATCAAGAATGCGATTAGATATTGAAAGTATTAGAAGAAGAATAAGATTAAGAAGAAGAAGAAGAAGAAGAAGGAGAAGGAAGGAAGGAAGGGGGAAGATAATCTGGTTTGGTTTAAAGGATCAAGGATAATCTTTTTGGATTATAGTCGTGCGAAAGTACCACTTGTGTTTTTGGGCTGGTTCCATTTTTCTCTTGCCTATGATATTTAGAAGAAGTAGAAAAAGATAAAGATACAAAACGTGGATTACTGATTCGAGACAAATAGGAGAATTGATATACGAGTAAGGTGGAAGAAAACAATTATTTCTAATAGTAGAAATATTTTCTTTGAGAGAGAAAGGAAGAGAATATTCTTAACAAAGAACATCTCACCCCGTACTCAACTCTCGGTTGCTAAACATTTCTCGAGACACGTTTCTGAAAGAACATTTTAACTTGTGTTTTTTTTAATTTCACCTACACCGTAATAATTGTCCCACAAATTTGAAGAAGTTAAAAGAAATATTCGAGAGAGAAATATAATATTTTGTATTATTTGTTCTCGAAAACCTTTCTATTCTTTTCTAAAACCCCAACCTTTCTGAACAATTTAAGATTGAGAAAGAGTATATCGCTGTATTTTATCGATAGAATCTGAAGAAAAGGACAAGTATAAGTAAAAGGAAGAAGTAAAAATAATTAATAATGGCGGAAGAAACGTTTCGTCGTAAAACTCGATCGGCCTCGATTTGTGCACCAGGTTTTTCAAGTATGGAACAAATGTTAGGTACCATACCACCTTCAGGAGCTAAGGAAAGGGATAAGAGCGATCGTGAAAGGGATAGTGGTGGTAGTGGTACACCTGATAGCAATACACCAACACGAAGACGAAGACCAGCTACGAGATCTCAAAGTGCTAGAGTTTCCGGTGCAAGCAAAAGTATTCGACGCAGGGCAGCACAGGGTAAGCAAACTTTTATAAAAAGAACCAAAAATCAAAGATACGTTTTCTTAGAATCATTAGAAATTATGATTTACCGATTTATTAGTTTCCTCATTCCCTCCCCACTTTCTTCCTTTTCACGTAAACCACTTTGTTCGTTTTCTTTGGGCGTTTATTGAAAATAAACTTTCTGTTCAAGACCACACCCCCCCAATTCCTACCTCCAACCAAACTCAGCTTCTCTTCAAAAACTTGATGGAGCTTTCTTCTTTTTTATATAATCGTACATAAATGGTATTGGTGGAAAAGAAAAATATTGGATTTTTGACCATAATTCGATTGGATTTTCTCATTGAATTGTGGCTAGAAGTTTGATATTTTTGTTTTGTTTTTATCAACTCAATATTACATCGAAATGTTTGAAATTCATTTAAACCGAATTATTTCACCATTTGTCGTAAATTATAATCATAATTTAATACGTACGTATGCATATGTAATTTGATCTAAATCGATTTGGTTTAAAATTCCTATTAAACGTGTATTTTCTTCTCTTTCTTTGATTAAACTTTATTTACTAGTAATCAAACGGATTAAAAAATGAGATTAAAGTATAATACGATGATACACATGTATATAAACCTTTCGTATTTATGAAAATGTATCTATCCAGTACCATTCTCTTCTTTTCTTTTCTTTTTTATTCTCAAAATGACAGAATTCTTTTCAAAAGTAAAAGTAAAGTATTGTAGTATTGTATTCTTTGTTCCTAGAAGGTTCTTAAGTACGTGTCCTCTTTTGTACGAGACATATCTTTTTTTTTTTAATAATACATTCGACGTTGATACTTGTTATTAAAGGATGGTAAGATATTTTCTGAAACAATGGTGATATCAAAAAAAAAAAAAAAGAAAATTAAAAAATGATGGAAATGTGGGAATGAAATCGATCTATTTCTTTTTACGATTTTCTGTTAAATCAAAGTAAAGTTTTGAAAACGTAGAATGGTAGTGGTGTGCTGTCAGTGACCTACTATCAAAATTCTAACACGAAAATAGAAACTAGTTGCGGTTTCAAGAACTCTCTAGGGGGGGAAAGAGAAAAGAGAATACGATGGTTGTATGAAACAATTTTCTGTTAAAGTATTTTTGAAAATTTCTATTCGTACACGGTATTTCAAAGAATTAACTTTCTCGTGTTTCAGTAATTTATCGTTTAAGGGAAATATTGAGTTGGTGGAAAAATAATGTCGGTATTTTAGGTTACAATTCAATGGGAAAATCCGACATTAAAAAAATAACACTTTTTATAATAAAAATCAACGATCCCCTTGTTCACTGATCACCAACTTACAATGTTTTATTAGGGTTTTGAAAGTGGTTATCGTATTGGTTACTTGTTTAAAAACCTAACTAAACAATGTGTTGAATTTTTTTAAATTAATATAATAAATATTGAAATGAAGTTAGTCTTTTGATAATTTTCTAAGATATGATTAATATTTCTCATATTATTTAATTTGTAATAAAAAAAGAAACTAGTACGGTTAAAAGAAAAATTTTCATAAAATATAATAAAGTTTAATAAATGTTAATATTGAAATAATTGAAATTAATAAAAATAATATATAATAAAAATAATACAACGATAATCTTGAATCATAATAGAATTTAATAGAAAACAATTTATTTAGAGTCTCTCACTTTAATTTAGATATTAATTACAATGAAATATAATTATTGTTCATAAATAAATATTGATAAAAATACAATCATTCAATTGAACCATCTAACAGAGTAATAAAAAAAAAAGGAAATAAAACAGAATAGTACAATTTAGATTGGAAATAATTGAAATCCTATGATATCCCTCTTCGATATATCGAAATCTAGGTCAAACCTTATGGGACATCCTATATGTAGTTTCTTTTTTTTTATTCTTTACATACACACATACACACACACACACATACATAAGTCATCTCGATGTAACGTTGCAAACATCATTGGATAGGTTTAAAAATAATTCTTTCTTAAATGAAATATTGCAATTTTATATTCGAAACGTTCGAACTGATGATGATGTGTTAAAAGTTTTAACACCTTTGATGTTATAAAAAAAAAAAAAATAAAAATACAAAGAGAACAAAAATATAAGAATGATCTTTCAGTTAAACTTACTTTGCTTCGGAAACAGAATACGATAAATCAATGTCTCGGTTATATCGTAGATAGGATTACCAGACTCTATATACCCATATCCCATCATACCCCATCATACCCCCCCCCCCCATACCATCGTGTTGAATCGAGCTCAACAAAGAATGAAGAGAAACGAAGTTCGAATATATCGATAAACGTATTTGCGAGGGTGTAACGTTTCATCGAAACGCGGACGTAATCAGAAATCATGTTTGTATCTTTTGATAGATGTATACTACAGTTGTTGAATTGAATTTTCTTTGTACATATACATATACATATGTATATATGTATATATGTATATGTATGTACACTATCGGTTAAAAATATACCAATTCATTTAGAAACTTTGTAAAAAAATCGAGATCTTTTAAAAAGAAAATATCTAAATTATTTTTTTGATTACACACGAGAACTTGTAAAATTTTAATTAACACACATATATATATAAATTTAATTTAATTAATAAATATTTTTAACGATGATCTCTTTGAAATTTGTGAAATACTTTTTTTTTTGTAATAAAATTTCCTATCTACATATAAGCATATTATTTTAATTTTCATAAAAGAAAATAACATATAAATATAAATGCATGGTTGAACAAAGTTATCCTAACAATAGATTAAATTTTTACACGTGGGATATATGAACACGAAATTTGATTTATAATTTTATAATTAGTTAATTGAATATTTTTAACGATGGTCTCTTTGAAATTTATGAAATACTTTTTTTAATAATGTTTACCACGTAGATATTTTAATTTTTTATAAAAGGAAGGACAAATAACAAATAAATATATCTATAAATATATAACAATTGATTAAATTTTTCTACATGGTTGTAATAATTAATGAATTAATGAAATATTTTTAGCAGCAGATCAGCATCATCTTCATCACCACGAGGGTAGCGTTAAATCTCCCCATTGCAGTAGCGAACCTAAATTAACTAACACCGATGTTAGTCCAGCATGTAGAAGAAGGGGAAGTAGAAGAGGACAGAGTATGCATCATGCTCAACAAAAAAAGAGCAATGATTTCCTTGACGTTCCTGTTGCATCTATGCAATTATCACCAAGGGAAGGTGAAGATGAAGATAGTTACAGGCTTCGAAGCTTTAGCCTAACGAGAAAAGGTAAGTTATTATTATGTTTCTTCTTTTTATTATTATTATTATTATTATTATTATTATTATTATTATAAATTCCTTTCTTCCTACGAACCGAAAAGTTATTATTATTAATTTCCATTTATGGAAACTAAACTGAATAACAATTATTCTATATTCCCAATTAAATTTGTTCAACCAAATTCGAGAACAGGAATGTAAGAAAAATTAATGTCAATGTCAAATTAAATTCGATGATTATAATAGAATGCATTTGATATTTTTGAAGGACAGGAAACTTTGGATAAATTATTGAATAAAGAAAATGAAAAATTAGAGTAGTGTAATGTGTTTTCTTAAACGCGTAACTTTTCGGTAGTCTGGACTATGTCAGACTCCAGTAATTGTTATTTCTGGTGTCTTGAAAAGTTTGATTGTTGTTATAACAAATTATTGCTTTTACTAGGGATTTTTATTTTATTTTTCTTTTTTTTTAGAAATTTATTTTTAACTTTTCTTTATCTTTTTTTTATTCCCTGGTTAAATATATTCGTGCAATACAATTATGAAATAATATTATAAGAGTAAGGTTTAGTAAATTAAATTAATAGATTATCTAGCTCGTTTATAATAATATTGTATTTAAATTCCATAAAATTGAAAATATTATCTTATTTTATTCTTCGTCACGTATCATCATTTTTTCCTATAAGAAAATCGTATAGATCAATGGAGGGTCACATTACTTGTGTCCCTTAACTTATCATTTTGTTTCCCTTCAAATCGTGTAGAGAACAATGGGTAAATACTTAATACGTGAGTAAATTATATGTCTTTTTCTTTCTTTTTTTTTTTTATTCCCATACAGTAGATCAATAAATGATTTATTCGATGCTTTTAAATTATACATTCTCTTTCATATCGTGTATCATTTTTCTTGCAGTAGCATATAACATCAATGATCTATCTATTTGATACGTAAATTGCATATCCCTTCTTTCACATTGGGTATCATTTTTCTTACGAACGTATAAATCGGTGCGACGAATACTTCGATACTCGAATTACACATCTCTCATATTTTTTTTTTTTTTTAATATCAAGTAATATAAATCAACGGTTTATTTTATTCGACGTTTAAAATCGACGATTATATTTATCACGTTTATTTATTTCTGACATTAGCCAAATTATTGGGACTTCTACGATTCATTAATTTAAAGATATCAAAAATTTTGAAATAAAAAGAAGAAGAAGAAGATGATGAAAAAAAATGTCAAAAATATACAAAGAAGAAACAATATCATCTAAAAAATCTAAAAATCTTTCAAAACGTGTTCTCTTCTTTATTTTTTTCTTTAATAAATCTAGATTAAACAAATTCGTCAATTCGTCGACTAATATACGCCACAGTAGCTTTGTGGTACTTTAGTTTTGAAACTCTCTGCATGACTTCTTTCGACGATAGGGAAGCATGCATGGTATATGAAACTCGTGCCAGAAATACGCGTGAACGCGAGAAACGAGAAACGAGAGAGAGAGTGAGTGAGTGAGAGAGAGAATGAGAAGCTGTTGGAGATCGAGAAAGCTTAAAAATGAGAAAAAGAGAAAGAGAGAGAGAGAGAAAGGTTGAGATTAACGAGTTAAAGTGAAAAACGTGAATAAGAGAGAGAGAGAGAGAGAGAGAGAGAGAGAGAGAGGAAAGAGAATGATGAGAAAAAAATATTGAGAATGAGGGTGATAAGAGAGAGAGAAAGAGAAAGAGAGAAAGAGAGAGGAATACGATAAGCGAAAATAGCATCTGTAGTGGTGACGTAGGTCAACTTCCCCGAAACGAAAGAAACGACTTTTCGTGCAAGTTCGGTAAGCCAATGAACGTGCGTGAAAGTCGTTTACACGTCGTCTAAACTCTCACGTTTTCCACATAATCACGCGATTTCCCACCTACGCGTTTGTATACACACATATATATACATATATTTATACAATAGATACAGGTATAGATACTTGTATGCATATATTGTGAAAATATACACGTATTTTGTTTACTATGATGTATGGTATATATATATATATATATATGTGTGTGTGTATGTAAATTAGGGGATGTATTTTAATATGTATACATTTATTAACGTGTATTAGATTAGGCTTATTAAGATTAGTTAGTATGGTTCATTCTAATTGATTAGTATATCCTTTTAAGTCATATCATTTTAAAAATTCATACACTTTGTATGTTTATTCGAATGAATTTAGATTAAAATTTATATCAAACGAGTTTGTATGGTTTTTCTTTATAAATATAAATTACCTTATCAATCATTTAAAGACTCATCCAATTTACAGTTTTAAAAGCTTTTCGATGTTATTAGTATATTTCAATAAACGTAATTTTCATGGGAATGAGTGAAAAAAAATTGTTATAAATTGTTTTTACATATTGATTGAAGAAGCTAATACAATTTTTTTATAAAATATTTATATTAGTAGAATTTTTATAGAAAGTTTCTAATAAACCTCATTTTTCCTTTATTTCCTCTATTTTCCTATCGTTTAGGAAATTCGTATAAGAAGCTTTCCTGGTAGTACGTGATATTGTATTTGACATGATAGATTATACCACATCGTCTATCAACCTATCTTGTTCAATGATTTTCTCTTCTAATTTTGGTCCATGATAAACAGGAAGTTCGGGGATGCAACATTACAGAGACAGAGACAAAGACAAAGACAGAAAGTGAGAGAGAGAGAGAGAAAGAAAGAAGACACAATATTTGTTTATAAATTAATTTCACTTTAAAGTTAGATGCGATATTATAATAATAATAATAATAATAATAATAATGAGGAGCTTGTGGTTTAAAGTTAATAATCTGTTTAAAAGTTTTCAAACGTTTAGTAAATCAGAAATATTGTCAAGTTAAATCAAAATTAGATGTACATATACATTATGTATTATAAATTGGCAAACAAATGACGAAGAACGAATGATTTAAACATTGAGATCGTATTTTAGTGGTTTTCCAATGCCAGATGGATCGTATAATGTTACTATCGGACAATGAGAGAAAGGAGAGGATAAGAGAGGGTATTGAAGAGGGAGGAGGGATCGAGGGCCAACAAAATTTGCCAGCAATCGATCCCCTAAGTCTCATTTCGTGAATCGTTGCATCGTTTTGTGTAGTCTCCGATGCGTCATTAGATTTAAAATACTCTTCTTCTTCTTCTTCTTCTTCTTCTACGATATTATGTTCTTATATACAAGAAGAATTCGAATAAAACCCAGGGAATAACAAAGAGATATTTTTCTACTACTATTAATTCATTTTTATTTTATTTTATTTCTTTTTTGTTTTTCTTTTCATTTATCAAACTTTATTTCCTCTTCCGGACGTTATTATGATATAAGAAATGTATCTGTGTCGTATTTATAACATTGGTCAATAAGTAATATAATTTTTTCTTTTTTTTAAATTATTAGCTTGTCAAGTATGATATGGAGCATACAAAAATGCACATAATTGAATTGAAATTTGTTCCATTTCATACTTTGACAATCTAATACGTGCGTTCTCTTTTTGTTACATGCGTTAAAAGATGTGTTTAAAGATGTGTTAAACGGTTTTGCGAGGAGGAGGTGAATAGATAAAAGTTAGGTGTAAATAATAAATTGAACTATACCGTTTATCTTTTGTTGCCGGTGATAAAAATCTAAACTCCTAGGGACGATCTGTTTGCCAGTGTGATAAAATCGATCGACTAAATCAAACAACGGGGGTATATATATTTCATGTGAGTTTAACCGAGGAAAATATTTTGAGCACGTAAAAGATAGAAAGATAAAGAGAGAGAGTTCTTTTGTAGTACATCACCCCTCGAGAAAAGGGTCGTTATCGAATTAACGTTATCATTTTTTATTCAACCTTACAGAATATTTCAAAAATCTCTTCGATCGATGGTTGATCCTCCTCCTCCTGTGGTTCCAATAAAATCAAATCGAATAAATTGAAAAATCAAATCAAAAACACGAATAAACAGATATAATAAAATAAAATAAAATATAAGGCTGGTGGAAAAGAAATGTCGGATTTTTTCATTTAATTGTGACCAAAAATCAGACATTTCTTTTCCACCAACCTAATATAATGAAATAAAATATAATCTTTTTTTTTTTTATTTTGTTTTATTCGTCACACGATATAAACAGGATTTAAATCATAGAGGATAATAAAATTAATATGTTTTTTTCCATCTCTTCTAAATTTAAAAAAAAAAACACATTCAAATACACCGATTCACGCGTCCAACAACGACAACGTCTATTAACATAAAACTAGTTGTACAAAATTAAATGAGAATGATCTATAAAACTGTTATTTCACAATACAAGCACCATTACCAACGTAGTTACACGAATACATAAAAATTTAACGATTATTATTTTCTTACACGTTTATAAAAGTGTTTCAAAACAACTGCGTTTAAAAGATATCAAAATTACTTCATCTCTTGTCTGTAAAATTTCAAACATTGGTGGTCGTAGAATGGAGTGGAGGGTGGAGAGGATGATAGGAGGTAGAAAATTGATAGATTTATTTCCTTGAACGTATGTGTTAATCGTAAACGACGTGTTGCATAAGGTGCATTTACCATTTCCGTTAACATTTTATTTTTTTTCTCTCTTTATCTTTACTTTTTTTCCTTTTCAACTAGTATCCCTTTGGCCGTTAACCTTCCTAGACACAATCAAGAGAAATGTAGCGGACAGTGGATAAATTGTAGGGGAAAACACCCTTCGTAAAGCGAACGACGCCTAACCATAAAGTCATCAAGATCGTGGATCGATGATACGCGCACGCGCAAAACTATCGGTACTGAAACACTATTCGTTTATGTATATACCAAAATATATATATACACCTATATGTATGTGTACATATATATATCCTAAGTATACACATGTGTATGTTATTCTCTTTCTTTGCACAGAACAAATTAATACAAATTTATTAGGTATAATATCTTTGTTAATTACTACAAGCTAAATATATAATATATTTTATATATAAAAAATGCACATAATTGAATTCGATTTGACTTTATTTTATACTTGACAATTTAATATATTATTAATAATAATATATATAATTAAATATATTTAATTTAATGTATATAAATGTGTAATTAAAGTTAATATAAAATGATACAGGGGTGTATACAACACATTAACATATACTTGTACTTACATAAATTACATACTGTATGTATGTATGTATGTATGTATTACTCATGTATAATACAATGACCGTACACACATATGTTCATTTCTTCCATCGTTAACACGTTCTGTCCCACGTGTACCACAAATGATTAAACTTTTCATTCAGACCCTTTGTGTCGTTGTTGTACCACCACATGGGTTTACACACCGTCATATTTATTTAATTCATCGAAACGTCAAATTACTTTGAATGAAATGTTGTGTCGTAGAGAGAAATAAAAACTACTTGCTGAGCACGCGTAACGTGTCGTTAATCTCCATTTGAAATTATTTCAAATGATCTCTCACATTTGTTCGGAATCGTTTAACGTCCTTAGAGACTCCTCGTATTTCAAAAAAAATATATATATATATTTTTGTTTTAATTTTCTTCTAACCGTGTAACACATTTTTCAATTTACTCATCGTAAATCTAAATCTCTTGAAAAGAAAATACTTTATTTAAATGCACGTCGTTTTATTTCTATGTAAATTCCATTTATATATTTATAAGATTTGAATTATGTAGGAACAAAAAAAGAAGAAAACAAGAATCTACAAAGCATTAGGATGTAATTAATTTTTCTATCTACTTTTATTTGAATGTAAAAAAAAAAGACAAAATAATAGAGAACCAAATATCTCATTTCATTTGCTTGTTTGAAGATTATTTAACATTTCTTTCATTCGAATTTGCAAATATCGTAATTTCACATGCTCAAGCAACACACATTTATACACACAGTTAGATTATTTTTATTATCAAATACAACAGGATGAATATTAGATTGTCAAGTATAAAATGGAGCAAATTTCAATTCAATTACGTGCATTTTTTGCTTCATTTCATATTTGACAACCTAAATATATGAATATATATATATGTGCATAATATGTGCATATCAAGAGCAATATATTTTCTATAGAGTAAAATCAAATGTAAAAAAAAAAAAAGAAAGTAATTCGAGTAACCTTAGGAATACGCATGCGTCAGGGAATGAAGTTCTCCTCCTTGCAATCTTGTGCATCATAAAATTGCAGTATAATAGTCGTATGGAGACAAGCAAGCTTAATATCCCGTATGTTTGATTTTATGCGAGGAAAATGTCGTACGGTTATTCGATTCACGTAGAACGAGGGGAAGACTCGAATATATTTTCATTCCCTTTTTAACACCATTTCCATTCTCTTATCCATAATATCCATACTATAGAAAAATTCCACGAGTTTCTGTGTACCAAGAAAACGCCCTTTTTTTT
>JACGTP010001312.1:0-11248 GCA_023678845.1 Mischocyttarus mexicanus
ACCAAACTTTATCGCTCAAATAATTGTATGTTGACAGTTTAGAAAGCAAAACTAAGAAAGAAAGTTCTAATTTTTAGTTCAATGCACAATTCCGTACAAATTGAAGAAAATGACACCCAAACACCGGAGACAATTCAGTTGTATAGTAGCACCAAATTTGGCGTAGATGTGACTGACCAAATGGCCAGAAATTATTCGGTAAAATCTAAATCACAGAGATGGCCTTCGCAAGTATTTTTTAATATCCTGGATTTAGCTGAGATAAATGCATGGGTGATTTATAAAAAAACTACGGGAGGAGAAATTGCAAGACAGGAATTTCTATTCCAATTGGCAGAAGAACTTGCCATCGAATACCAACAAGAAATAGGCAAAGAAAATCAACCAATACGCATCGCAAGTACAAGTACAGGTTTCCGTGAACAAAAAGCATGTCAGATAAGGTATTGTAAAGATAATAAGGCGAATAAAATCTGTATAAAATGTAAAAAGTACGTATGCGGAAAATGTACAGTTGAGAAGCACATTTGTAAAAAGTGCGACGAAAAAGAATAAAATGTAGTTTATGTACTCTTGAATAAAAGAAAATATATTTTTATACTGGTAAGCTAGCTATTCGTCTGCATTCGATATTGAAAAATATAAGTTGTGAAAGACCGGTCATTTGACCGGCCGCGTTAGGAATAGGTATACGTAAAGTGTCGGTATGAATAGTGTTAATAAATATAACATTAACTGAAGCTTTAACGCGAGATAAAACACTATATGAAATCTAGTAATTTCTACGGTTAGTAATAAAACAATAATAAGTTTCAAAAACTATTTAATGAATAAATTTATTATGACTGATTTAAAAGAAATTAAATTTTTTATCAAGATTTGAATCGAAATTGCAGGTAACAGAATATTTATGGATCAGAGTGTGTCTATAAAAACACTGTTAGGAAAATTTAATAATTATGGATTGGAAAGCCGTTAGTACGCCTTTTCCTTGAAAACTAGATTATGATGCTTTAAATTCTGATAAGAAATATGATGCAATTTGTAAAAAATTTAATTAATTGTTTAATGTATGTAATGATATGCAAACGACCATATTTTAGTGTTGCTGTAAATATTTTGAGCAGGTTTTCTCATAGGAGCCACAAAGAACTTTAGCAATGTTTAAAAAGAGTTTTAAGATATCTTAGGGAGTCTGTAGATGTTAAATTAAATTATGTGCAATGTGATTATAATGATCTTTTAATCGGCTATGTTGATTCAGATTGGGAAAGTTGTGATATTAATGATAGAAAAAGTACTACTGGTTATTTGTTTAAATTATTTGAACAGTACACAATATGTTGAAACACAAAAAGACAGCATTCAGTAGCTGTTCCATCTACCGAGGCAGAGAATATGGCTCAATATAAAGCCGATAAAGAAGTATTGTAATTAAAATCATTTGCAAAAAGTATTAACATAAATATCCTTAAACCTATCAGAATCTATGAAGACAATAATAGTTGCATAAGTCTTCTTCTTCTTCTTAGTTTTGGACACTGTCCTGTATTTTCTCCAACTTTTATTCTTGTTTACAGCTCCTGCAATGAGGAGGTCTAGCTTTCACACCATCGTTTAAAAGGTCTTCCCGGTAGCCTGCTCGTGAGTTTTGCTATCCGAGGCTTTTTCGTTGGGTCTGTGAGCATTTCTATTAGATTTCACCCCCGGTAGGTTGCTAGCTTCTCCGAGGAAGTTAGCGGGTCACCCTCCTAGGTATTATTTGTACCTAGGCTGCTTAACTTGAATGACTTGATAATCACTCTCGCTAGCGTCATGATAACACCGCTATAGTGGCATAAGTATTGCCAATAATCCGACATGTCATAAAAGATCAAAGCACATTGATATTAAATATCACTTCCCAAGGAAACAAGTAGAGAAAAATATATTAATGTTAATTTATATTCAAACAGGAGAATAAGTAGCAAACGTGCTCACAAAACCACTGTCAGCTGTTAAACTCTTTGAGTTCAGAAAAACACTGAATTTGAAGTAATATCAATGTTTATAAAATAAATATTACAGTTTGTTTGTTCGTTTGTTTGATTGTTAACAACTGAAGATGTCTGATATAGTTTTTTTTGGGTTTTTCTAATCCTACGAAACAAATGTTGGAAATATACCTAAATAAATAAAATAGAGACATGAGACATGTAGTTTTTCTTTACGTTAGAGATATTATAACTGCAAGCATATAAGAGTATAAAAAAAAAAAAAAAAAAAAAATACATAGACGATTTAATAATGATTAATATAGTAAGAAAATAGATTGAGTGTTAAGGGGGCGTGTTTGATTGAAAGTTAAGGTTCTCTTGTATTCTAAACTTATTTTAGCACTTTCTAGAATTCCTGTACAAGATTGTATTCAACCTATGTAAACAAATAATCTCCTAATCTTTATTTACTTAGGTCCTTGGACGAAGTTACATTTCTTTCTGTCACCACTTTTCCTTAGGAATCTTGCTAGTATAAAGACGTCTCTGTCTCAACTCGATATAAAAAAATATTGTTGGAATAGAGGCGCCATTGTGTGCGGCCTTACGTGTTCCTTCTTCCCCACCTTTATACAACGCGTAAGATAAGACCCTAGCGCATGTGCAGTAGGGCTATATACATCTATCCTTGTTGCATTGGAAAGGGACAAGAGCGGATTATTCGAGTTTGGGATAAAGAAGGGATAGTACAAGGAATACCGGAAAACTAACAAAGGACTGATCACCAAAGAAATGTAATTCCAAAGAGATTAATTAATTGCACTTATAAGAAGAGAATTATATAATTAAAATATTGTTTAACTAATAAAACAAGTGTATTTGATCTTTCGACCAAAATTATATTACAAATGGTTATGGGCCCAGCACGCTTCCACTGCGCAACGTGCTAAGCTATACGGTTGACAGAATTTTGCTCTCAAACGGTGCAATAAATTTAGAGAAAAGTGAAATCTCTGGTGCTAGGAAAAATGTCAAATGTTGCGCTGAAAGATGTATCTGCTTTACAGCAGAAGGGTGAGTACTTTAATTCAAACTCCTTCTTACAGAAAGAATTAAGAATTAAAGTCTATGTGCATGGCAATAAAGGGTTTGCTGCAAGAACATTTGTAAAATTTGGAAGTACGGTCTTATAAACCCTGTAGAGGGTAAAAGCGTTATAAGGCGATAAGTGTGCAAATTGTAAACGTAAGAAAGGGAAAGTTCTCAAAATGGCCGTTAAATGGGCTATTACAAAGAATGTTGTAAAGGAAAAACAGAAGGGGATGCCACAAAAGAACATACGACAAAGATTAAATCTTAAATAAACAGTCGTGAGTTTGGTCGTCTTCGGGACGTGGCGAGTTCAGCCGAACGCACCCAAAGTAATACGAATCTGGTCTGGGGAGAGAGGGAGAACTGTAATGACGTCGCCGGACCTCGGAAAGAGGTAGGGACAGCTCTGGCCTAATACAAAGAATGTATTGGACGGTAACGGCTCGAGCGTTATCGAGAAAGTATATGTACGCAAACACATACATGTGATTAAAATCAATGTTGTGTGATCTTATGATCGATGCGGAGTGAACCATGATAGGTGACTGTGTGTCACTTGTAGGTGAGCCTATGACAGTATATGTATATACTGGTGCATAGTGTGTTGAATTATACATACCCGCCCTGGCGCCGGTGTTGGGGTATGTTAGAGCATGGGTCTCCCTTAATACACGAATACGTGTGGTCTTCTTGTTGAATAGAATGATAATGAACCAGACCGTAATCTTTGTTAAGTTGTTCTTGTGAATACCAGAATATTAAAGTCCAGATAATAAGAAAAATGCATGGGAAATAAAGTTTTTGCTATAGAGAGACGAGCGGGATATGACGAGTTCGGCCGAGGTTACCCGAGGCAACACGAACTTAGTCGGAAGAGAGGGAGAGCTGACGTCGCCCGAATCTGTGGTGACTCGGGAACATCTCGGGTCTGAATATCGCCGAGGGGAATGAATCGTACATGTACTCACACACTTACACTAAGCTGGAGTAACAATTCGGTGCGAATTGGGCCCGAAACAGTATGGTATTTATACTGGGGTAGTGTGTGTCACTCTATCCATGCACACACTTGCGCAGGTGTGTGTATGTACAAGGAGTGGGGCCTCCCTCTGGCTGTGTATACAGTAGTTTTGACATACACGGATGTGTATGGGTTGTTGTACGCTCACGTAAATGTCTCTTTGGCTAAAAGTATAATGATAAGGACATCTGTAACCCTTTTTTAAGTTTCTGGTATGCAAGGAAATCAGAGATTATGCACGAAATGAGAAAGATTACATGGAAAATTGAATATTTGCACTAGAGGAATTATTTGATTATAGATAAGAGAATATTTATAGATATATTCTTGGCAAACCAGTTACAAATGTTTTCACACAGATTTGTTGACACTGCTGGCATTCCTTTAGACGCACCAGGAAAAGTTTGAATTCAGAAAGGTCCATCCGAATGAGGAAGTATTGGTTACCCATGTTGATGATCATATTGTATTTAGGGTTGAATCTGGAATGGAGTATCCAATTGGTATAAAAACTATATCTTTCTTCTTAAAGTAACAATTAACTCTATAGACAGTCAATCTTTCTGCTTTTTGTATTGTTTACGCGATTTTATCCGCCGTGCGCTCTGAAATTGCGTGGACATGCATTAGTAGGAAGATCTGATGAGATAGAGAAAGTATAGTTTGAAATTTGAGTTCTCCTAATTGATAGAAGGATGTTATTAGTCATGTATAACGACGTAGTAAGAGGACGGGCGGAATATCGTGATATTCTTGTGTTCAGAAGTCATGATACCCGTTCGCGTTTATTCACTTAACTTGTGTTCGGTTAAGAGAATATTCAGCAATAGTCCTCGGCAATATCAAAAGAAAATACTAACAAAATTTCAATCAACAGGATTGGACAGTTTAGGGGAAAAGGAGAAGGAAGTGGTCTTGCGTGCCATTAATGGAAAGGAACAAAATGGGTCTAGATTAATGATGCCTAGCAAGATAAATAGTTCCGATCACTTGTCGGAAACGAATGACGATATTGAGAGGAAATATTTCGATATCGTCAGTGACAAGTCATCTAGGTCGAATATAACATCTTTTTAAATAAAGATAGTGAAGGCCATAGAAAGGATAGGTGAAACAATGGATAACATGACTGCTGCACATAAGGATATACAGCAAATATTCCTTAAGGGAATGACCACTATAATCGAAAAACTCGACAAGATATCTTCACATATATCGAACTGTCGAGAGTCTGAGAGTGACGGGAGGCGAGATGAAACAATTTGTACGCCTATGACACATGTAGAAGCTAGCGATAATAGAGATGATCGCTTAACAGGAATCAGTCGGGCCGAACTAATCGAACTTATGGAAGAAGTAATAACCAAGCGATCCGGGGGCGATCGCTTAAATAACAATACTGCGCTAGGTATTGCAGGTTCAAATATAACTAGCGAGGTAAGTGGAAAAATGCATGTGGCAATCGTGGGCCAAGATTTCACCAAACGAATTTATAGGCTAACGAGTCAGACGAAATACAAACATTTTCTAGACTTTCTGACATCGGAGCTAAGAAGCCAGGATCTGCTGTATGTCATAGATCCGAAGGAAAAGCCTGAATATGAAATTGATGAAACAACGAGACAGAAACACATGTTTAGAGTGAGAGGTATATTAATTAATAGGTTAGATTAAAGCTATTACTCTAGAATAGATAAAGTTAAAGATCCTGTGGAAATCCTGAACAAGATTCGGGATATAGAAAGGTGCGAGACAAATTTAACCCCTCAAACAATAAGGCAAAGACTCTATGGTATGCGATACACTCCGCATAAAGAAACGGCAGCACAGTTTTTGGACCGTTTCGAAGGTCTGATACGGAATTACGATACTATATCACATGCTAAATCACTCTCGGAAGAAGAGAAGAGGGACGCCTTTTACAATGCGGTTGTTCATGCGACATCACATCTGCGAACCGCCAACTTCTTGTCGAAAAGTTCAACAGGCAAAGACTAAAACTATGAACAATTAAAGGCCTTTATTGTACAACAGGAGGCCGATGAATGGGGGGACACAAAGATAGGGCCTAAAGCATTATATGTGAGGCATGAGAGGCAACACCAGAAAAGGCATAACTACAATGATCATGACCGAGGTTATCGCAACTACGATAACCGCAATTTAGCTACTTCCCTGTGCTACCTGTGTGGAAAGACGGGGTATTTTGCAAAGGATTGTACAGGGAAACGGTCAAAGCAGAGTCAACACAGACCGCCTTCGAGACATTTCTTCTCGAAAAAGAACGAGATATCTGGATTTCCTCGAGCAAATCGCAAGGCTGGACTTAAGGGAAATCGCAAATTTATTGACGAGAATTGTGACGAAAGTGCGAAACGGGTAAAACCAGGCAAAGAGAACAATAAGGACAATACTTCAAATAAAGGTAATGTCGAAGGCCCAAAAATGGTTGCCGCAAATTATTGCACGATGCCTGGGATAAATTTGTTATCAGATAAAAGCGATGTTAGAAATAATAATTTGTCGGTAAAGTTCTTAGCGGATTCAGGTGCTACTAAACATTTAACGCACTCCAAACTTATATTCAAAACGATTGATCAAACTAAAGTAAATTGTATAAAAGTTGCCAAAAAAAACGTACATGCTGACCTCATTTCAGAGGGAGCTGGAACGGTAGACGTTAGATTAGACAATGATCGGAAAAAAAGTTTGGAGAACGTTATATGTACCAGAAATTTGTCGGAGAATCTCCTGTCATTAAGGAAGTTTGCTGACATGGGTCTAAGCAATTACCTAGACACGAGTCATTTATCAAGGGAATTTATCGGAAGCCTTTCTGGATAATCGAACTAGAGGTGGATAGAATCAATGATAGGTACCAGATAACTAATAACAGAAAGATGATAAAAGCAATAGCTAATCTTGCGACAGAAAGTTCTGTGAATGAACTAAGATATATGACTCGTAGCAAAACCTCACTTACAGATAGATCAAAGTTAGATACTGATACCAATCCGACTAATGATGTACATCTGAAAGAATTAATAGAAACAGAAACGAGACTCGCATCGGAGGTGACCGTTGTTGATAAATCTTATAATAAGGAAATTAACTCAAAGGGTTCGGAAACAACGCAGGAGATAGTAAATCCACCGATTCAAAATTTTAGCTTTGACAAATCAATCTGGGATCGAAAATTCGATAATGCAGATGACATTGAATGTGAGGAATTCACAGGTGACGAGACGCCATTCAATAAGAAAGATGAAAGATTTCTGGCCAACAACAAGGCATTACTGTGGCATGTATGATTTGGACATGCATCCTTAGATTACTTGAAGTCGATGCAAAGGATGTTTCCAGGAAACAAAAGTCTACATAGCGTTAAGTTTGATGAGTCGGTCAAAGACTGCGAGATTTGCATGGTAGCTAAGTATAATAAATTGCCTTTTAGCAAAATGAGACAACGAGCGGTGAAGGCGCTGGAAATTATACATTCTGACACCATGGGACCGATAAGTCCACAAACACACCAGAAGGGATATCGTTTTATTTCAGTTTTCGTCGACGATTACTCTAGACTAGCAATGACTTATCCAATGAGGTCGAAAAGCGAAACCGGAGAATGTCTGGAGGCATTTATCAAAAGTGCCCGAAATCTCTTAGGTGTTGATGCTAAGGTGTGCTATCTGTAATCTGACCGGGGCACAGAATTCACTGGAGGCTACACAATTGATGTCTTAAACAGAATTGGAGCTGAGTCTCGATTCACAAGTCCAGATACTCCAAAACACAATGGAGTGGCCAAACGGTTTAATCAAACCATTAAGAAAAGGGTGCGAGCGAATATGTATGATTCTAAACTACCAGGAAACATGTGGGATCTTGCTCTTGGAGCAGCTACATATGTTTATAATAGGACTCCACATAAATCAATTGATATGAAGATACCCATTTAAAGGTTTGCACCAAGGAAAAGTATGACATAAATCAATTAAGACGCTTTGGATGTTTGGCCTACATGAAAATTCAAAGAAAGGTAGGACCGAAATTTAGTAGTACAGGTAAGCGAGCAATCCTCGTAGGTTACACTCCTTCAGGGTTTGTCCTCTTTAGACCTGATGAAGGCAAGTTCTATGAAAGCAGGGATGTCCGCTTTAACAAAAAACTTGTTTATGGAGACAAGTATTTAAATCAAGGTATAAATGGGTGGGTCCCCACGTCTAGCGAAATCGATAAAGAGAAGTGGTTTGTCGAGTTTGAACAGGAAACAGATAAGGTACCGTCAGACTTCTTAAAATCAAAGAGAGAAATTAGGAAAAAAAGAGGCAGACCGAGGAAAGTCCAAACAACTCTTGAGGAAAAGGAACCGATACCCGATGTCGTACATGAAATGGACGACACGAATTATCACGCCTCATTAGCAAAGATCAATTGCGATCCATCTTCTTATAAAGAAGCTGTGGAATCGAAGGAAAAAGCAAAATGGCAAGAAGCGATCAACGAAGAACTGATGTCGATTGAAGAAAACAAAGTTTGGAAATTAGTTAACAGGTCTGAGCAAACATCAAAGAATCGAAGACCAAACGTGATAGACTCAAGGTGGGTATTGAAAAAGAAATACGATTCGAATGAATCCATCAAGTATAAAGCAAGATTGGTCATAAGAGGATTCAAGGATTTTAAGAAATATGATCTGACTGAAACGTATGCTCCAGTTTCTCGTCTGGCTCTAGTAAGATCTGTATTTGCGATAATAAATAAGCACGATCTAGAAGTCACTCAGCTGGATGTCAAAACGGCATTTTTATATGGAACCATCGATGAAGACATCTATATGGAAATACCTGAAGGTACGGACTATAACGACAACATACGTCGGGAAAAGGTGCAGTGGGGCTATATACATCTATCCTTGTTGCATTGGAAAGGGACAATTCGAGTTTGGGATATAGAAAGGATAGTACAAGGAATACCGGAAAACTAACATAAGACTGATCACCAAAGAATTGTTATTCCAAAGAGATTAATTAGTTGTACTTATAGAAAGAGAATTATATAATTAAAATATTGTTTAACTAATAAAACAAGTGTATTTGATCTTTCGACCAAAATTATATTACAAAAAATATAAAAAAGTTTGTTTTTATTTTTTTATAAACTTGTAAATCATTAATCCCATTTCCCAACAATTACTTATGAAAATAAAAAGAAAATTTTTGCAATCATTACTTAACATTATATTACTTGATATGGAATATTAAGATAGTATAGTCGAAGAAAACCTTAAACGATTTCTTCTAAATTGAAAAGAGTAAACATAAACTTATCAAAAATTTTCCCAAACGTCCGCATTTCTACCAGCAGCGCTGCATTACCAATTGTAAATATCACCCCCTTTTCGGGACCATTTTTCGAATCACTCTGGCTATTCTGTTCATAGACATCTACTAGACCCCACGGGAAAGAAACCAGGAACGATTCATTATTTAACGTAAAGACGCTTTTTTCTATGCAAAGGTTCTATATTGTAATAAAATTCTACAATAGAATTCGATGGTCACGAGCCTTGATTTCACACTCGCAAATTTATGTGTATTTATTAACTAATATCAAAGAGTTTTTATTCTAAAAAGCTTTCTCTTTTATGAGCTAATAAAAAAACCTCGTTTTCTATTAGTTTAACCTTGTGATTTATTTATCTTTTAATCCTTAATTTCTACCTCTACAGCTAATAAATTTTTAATTACAAGAGGACTGCATGTTAGAGAATTCTTTGTCACAAACATTTTTGGTTTCTCCTGTGAGATGTGAATTTCCGACTCCTTATTTACGATCCAGCAACATTTTTTGACGGTTTTCTACGACAAAATTGACGTTGTCGAACGTGCCAGACCTCTAAACATCAACGTCGGCCAGCTTAGTCAGTCGCTGGTGAAAATTTAAATAAGGGATATAGTTTAGTCAAATTTGCATTTGGAGAAGATGTTGCTCCATCTTAATAGAAAAAAATTGTAAAAAGTCTGGAATGTCGTCTCTATTAAGATGTGCACTATGCGTATTTCGAGAAATTTGTGCTTTCTCCATAAAAAATAACAATGTATAAAAAACCGAAAGAAAACCTGTTTTTTCGTAAATCTTAGCTCATATCTCAGAAACTAATAGTTTTTAGCAAAAAATTTACTTAAAAGAACTAGTTTCTTATGAGGTTTTCTGTAATTTGAAAATTGTTTTGCCTAATTGCAATAGTTTTTCAGCAAATGGCAAGCGTGTAAAACAAGAAAATTCGGAAAACACTTTTTGTTACGTAATATTTTTCAATAGTTAACATTATGATATTTTCATAAAATTAATGGCAAAATAAGTATACCTACTAACAATAAGTATGTTTAACCCGATTTCCATTTTTTTTGCAAAAAGTGAAAATTAATTAAAAAAAATTTTTTTTTTATTATCTGCACTGCGAAAAAAAAACAAAATAATTAAAAAACGGAATTATAAAAATTTCAAACATTATTACTCAATTTCCTTATGTTACGATGATTTATAGTATTCAGTAAAACACTTCCAACACATTTGTAGTGACGTTGGACAATTTGGACAATAGGTTGTAGTTTTTTAAATATTTTTTCTCACTTTCTGGCGTTCGACAATTCGTCTTTTTTTCTGGTTACATAAAACGCATATTCTTCTTATAGGCTCGCTCTGCATATACTTACAAACCTCTAAACGGTTAGACTTTTTTTTCTTTTCTTGCTTTGTTTGTCACAACTAATATTTTTTAAGGACATTTATTCTCAAACTAGAAGTTTCCGGTATTTTCTTATCTGCATTTTCCTGTTTGTCGCTCTTTAAAAGACAATATGTGCGTTTATGACGGTTGTTCCTAAAAAAACATGTTGTTAATTTTCGATACTACTTGACGGTTTTTCGTATCGTTGTTGAATATGACGTCATCTGGTCGCTTCTATCGATGCCACTTTTTCCATTATTATAAGCGATTACTGCCAAAGGTTTTATTTCCGGAGGACGACCACAATGAGTAGAATGTGAGCTAGAATTCATAATAGGTACATGTTTGGTTGGTAATATTCTAACATCACGAACATCTCTTTATTTTAGCACAACTTTACTGTTACGATCTTTGCGTGCTATAACT
>JACGTP010001314.1:0-11231 GCA_023678845.1 Mischocyttarus mexicanus
GTTAAGAAATTTTGCATAATATTATAATTTAAAATGACTAGACTTCCCACTATTCTTTACCGATCTGAAAGTATAAAAGAAAAAAAGAAACGAACGTATTAGGAAGTGAATTTGGATGATTAAAAAAAATTTCTATCAAATACTGCTTTTTTAGATAGTGTTTTTAAGGAAACAGCGAGATTTTGTTTATATATTAGTAACTTCTTAATAAATAAGCTTATAAACAGCATTAATTACACGTAGGGTTTATTATTTTTTTATAAATAAAACATCCACAAATCTTTTATATTTTTTTGTAAATGAATGTTATTTAATTAATACTTGTTCTTTTTTGTACTTGCAGATAACCTTTTTGAAGGTGATCTAGATATACAGAACAATCCAGAATGTAAATTTGTTAAATATATGTCAGAGTAATATAGAAAGTGTATTTCAAAAGTTATAATATAATTCAGTATTATTACATATTTATTTTCTTAATAATTTCTATTTTTATTCAGATTGATAGATATATGTATACGAAAGATCTTCAAATTGTGGTTACATCCTAATATTGTTTTTCGCTTTTCATCAATGGGAAAAAGGTTGCAGGAACTTTTTATACTCGCTAATAAAATCGCGAGCGAGGTAAACTAAACAGACCATTTTTACTTTAAATTGCCTAATTTTACCCAGATAATTTGTTGCTGAAACAAAAATTTGACTTATATATATATATATATATGTTACGGTCCATTTTTACATTCCAATCGTTGTATTCGTTGCCCAGGGTATTCTATTAGGTGTACAAATAAGTTCTCGCCGTTCTTATTAAAAAATTAGGCATTTAATGACTTTAACCGATATAAAATTGCTTGCTGAGTTACTCCTAATGTAAGTGCAAGTTTTTCTTGCGTTTGACACGAATCTTCAACCAATAATGCTTTCAATTCCGCATATTCGTACACTTTCGGTCTTTCGTTACGTACTTTGTCTTCAACGTTAAAGTCACCGTTCTTGAACTTCAAAATCCATCCATAACAATATCTTTCACTTAAGAAAACCTCGACATATGCTTTTACAAGCAATCGATGCGCATTAGCTTCAAATTTCATCAAATTAAAAAATTTAATCAAAAGTTCCCGCAAATGACGCTTATTTGTCTCCAAATTCGACATTTTCGAACGAAACAAAATATCTGATACTGATACAAAATCATTAATATATGAAGATTATGTTGTCGAGAGATATCCAACCCTACAATACGACATTTTACATCAGACAATTTTAATCATAAGTTAAATATAAAGCCATATTTTGTTAGACGGCGGAAACTTATTTGTACACCCAATATATAATAACTACTAATAATGAGTTTGGATAAAGTATATAAATAGCAAGTATTTCTGTTATTGCCAGTTCTATTTGTAAAATTTTTAGGTGGTTTTGGCAATTTTTTTAATCTGGTAATTATGAGCCATAATAATTGATGATTTGTTATTGATAACTCGATAATTTTAATATAAATAATACAGACTGTTACGTCACGACTGATGACTGTTTTTAAGTAGTATAGCTAAGCCTGTTATCGCCGAGTCTAGCCTCTGCATTCACCGAGTTTAGCCGGGACCAGGCAGGTTCGCTCTTCCGAAGACTAATCAACAACAAACATGGCAACAAGCGCGCGTCTGATGGAAACTATGAGTAGGTTGGGGAAAGGAAAATGGTGATCGGGAGTCAATATCACCGGGAGTTCTGGTTATAATTTCATTTATATAAGATTTAATACTTACAATGAAGACGAAAGAAACAATTAATCCGCAAATGGTTTGGATAACAATCAATTAAGAACAATCAATTAAGAACAATCAATTAAGAACACTCAAAAGAAAACAAATGTAAACTTCAAAATAACAGTAAATCGTTAGTTAGATTTGTTGAATAAGTTTTAAAACAAGTAAGAACAATTCTCGACGCAAGTAAAATAATAGAAAACCCCACGCTATAAAACTAAGAAAAAGGTGAATCGGTTTCTAGACCCCAGCAGCAGCAGTCACGACCCTCGCCCTCGCCCTCGCCCTCTCCGTCATTTCCTCTCTGCTCTCTACTCTTTATTCTCTACTCTCCTCTACTCTACTCTACTCTATTCTACTCTACTATATTCTCTCTTCTCAACTATATTTTCTCTTCTCCCAAGTGCATGTATGCTCCTTTCTTATATAAGTTTCTATCTCCTTATATGATATAAGGATTCGCTTACTTAGTCTTGTTACTACGCGGCAGTGCACGCCTAGGAGCTCAGTGTTTCGCTACGCCAGCAATTCAAGAATATTTAATAAGTAATTCGAGATAATTTAGATAGCTGTTTCCGGTCGAAAATTCCTTTATATATTACAATTTATATTTCCTGATATTTGATAAGTCACGCGAGCAATAGTCTCATCAATAAATCCATGTCTCACGTGCGATGCCTTTACCAATGGCCCAGCTATTATGTAACACCACTGGACATAGCATCGCTCGTGAGCTAGCTTACTATTGCGAAAAAAATAGTATAAATAATCGTGGGGGGACGTCACAAGACCATTGTTATACGTCTAAATGAATTAGCAAAATTGAATGAATATGTTTAGTAAAATCATTGTGACAGCAGTTTAAACTAAGAAAAAAAAATTCCTTTTAATATATTTGCACTCTTAATTAGAATCTTACTAATGTTGTATTTCACCTTATATTCACTTATTATTTCACCTTAGATCATTTCGTTCCCCCCCCCCTATCCCCCTTCCGTGCTCTAAACATAGTTAAATAGAACACATATTATATTATAGATTGACAAAAACCCTCTTGGCCTTGTATACGTTGACAAAAAAGTTTCGGATGTTTTATAGAATTTTCTATTGAATTGGACATTGTATACAATATACACTTGAATGCATTGACTGTAATGTAAAAAGTATTTATTCTTTAAGATTATAAAGAAAAAAAAGAAGTCCGTGCTAGAAGCTAAAATTACCAAATATTCGAGAGAACCAGTTGCAAGTAAAAACAATATTTTTAAACAAACTCTAAGGTTAATTAATTTTTTTATTTAAAACTTTTACAACAATACTAAATAGTATATTATGTATTTCTCTAATTAAAGAAAAAAAAAAGATACAAGTACATTTCTCGACTTGCTATTCAAATCATATTATTTGGAAGGAGAATATTCGGAGAGAGATATTTATGATGAAATTATTACTATGATTGTAGCAGTAAGTTTAGTTCATTTAAAATTAAATAAGATCTTTGTTTATTGATAATGTGGAAAAAATATATGTATTACTTTTAGGGAAGCGAAACGACTGCTACTGGAATTACTTTTGTATTATTAATGCTTGCTACTTATCCATATATTCAACTACGCACTGACATCATTTAAAATCGACATTAGTTGTTATTACCTTCAAAAAATCAATTATATATTTATCCTTTCTTGGTATCACATTTTCTTCATTTTTGATTACAGAATGAAATATACGAAGAGTTGAGTCAAATATATCGATCAAGTGATCCTGAAGATTTTCCTGTTACATATCAAAATACTAAAGATAAGAAATTTTTGGTACGAATAATCAAGGAGTAATTACGTCTTTTTCCTCCTGTTCCTATAATTGCTCGAACTAATACTAGAGATATAAAAGGTTTTCTTACAAATAGGGCATAACTTTTGTATATTTTTTGACCATTAAAATTATTTTATATAGTTATAGAAATGATTTTATATAGCAGTGAAATTATTTTATATTTATTAAAATATACTGTGAACGAAAATATTGTAATACCGAGAAATTGCGAAATAGGTATTCCAATTATGGGACTACATTGAAAGAAAAAATATTGGAAAGACCGTTTAAAATTTAACCCTGATCGATTTTTACCAGATAGTTACAATGCCAAATGTTACTTGCCATTCGGCTTTAGAAAAAGAAACTGTATAGGTAATAAATTATTTCTAAAGATTCTTGTAATAGTATTTTAAACAATTATTCATCAAAATTAATGTTTTCTTAATATCGCTTTTATAGGACAGAAATATGCAATGATCAAAATGAAGGGAGTAATTGCTACTATACTGAGAAAATTTATTGTTAAATTAGATAGTCCAGTAAAAGTTGACGATGTTGACTTAATATTTAACATTTCTTTGAAACCAGCGAAACCTGTATTATTGAGATTTAACAAAAGATAATATTTATCAATTTTTTCTCCAATTTGTTTGATATACAAAAAATTCTATTCATACTCTCTTTAAAAATGAATAAATATCAATTACTATTATTTATTTACAGTCTTAATTTTTTGTATCGTTTATTTGTATATTCAACAAGGAAAAATGCATATCATTTGTAGACAAGATGTATGTAAACTAAGCACTCTAACAGGTGACTCCGTTTTCGAGTGCTGCTAATGAAAACGTTCTAAAAACCTAGACAGAGAAAAAACCAAAACGTTCGAATAAACTTAAAGACCAACTCAGTTGAAATTAATCAACATTACGTTGTTCCATTTTTCTCCTATGCAGAAGCAATGAACGGATGCGATTTTTTACCAAATAATCCTAGTATGGAATCGCTTTTCGCTGAAAACGTAAATACTAATTTACGTTAAGTTAATTATAATAAGGTTTTTCTGACAAAGAAAGTAAACTGGAAATTATCATAGAAAAACGTATCGTAAAAGGCTTCAACTTTATTTTTATATTAAAGATACTGATAAATTAATTATTCTCCACCCGCAAATAATTTCGCCTGTACGTATTGCTCTTTGAAATGCTTGTAGTCTAATACAATGAAAAGTTAAGTTAAAAGAAGATCAAATAATTACCAAAGAAAGGAATGCCACTAATAACATTTATATTTAATTCTATTTTACGCCTAGGCTACTATTCAACTTCCTAGAAAGAAGCGGTTATAGCCCTTATATATAAGCTATGACGACCAGCACAAAAAGATACGTCATATTGACCAATAAGTCTCTTATCTGCCCTTTCCAAGTTGTTCGACAAATACTGCTCATGCAGTAAAAAACTTGTTAGTTGAATAAGCATTGTACTTAAAGCTAGAAAAATCAAGCACAAATCAAACAAAAATAATAGATTGTTTAGATAAAAAACAGAACAAAAGACCCTATTAATAAGAAAAAACCCATCAAACGTAGAACAGTTAATAGATTAATAAAAAGCTTCTAGGCATTCTATAGAATCCCTGTAATCTTCGAATAAACTATACATATATGCAGGGTGACCTGTTATTAGCGATACAAGATAGAAAGAGATGTTTAACGAACTATCACTAAATACACGATAAAAGATATAAAGACATTACTGTTTTTACCTAATAATTAACATCAATGAATAAATTTATTGGGAGAAAATATTCCATTGTAAATTAGACGAAAAATGCAATACAGATAATAACGTAAAAGAAAATATGTATCATCACGACGTGAAAGCGAGTATTCGTGTACAATCATTCTAGGAATTAGATTTAAATTCAAAGCAGAGTACAATGTCTTCCAATAAATATCGATTGTCGAGCAATGTCAGGTCAAATCGTTTACGAAGTCAAATTCGCTTAGTTATTCGCAATAGAATATCATGTATTTCTAAACGATTCTAATTTACTATAAACCTAATATAACATTAAATATTAAAAGTAATGCAACATTGTAATAACTATCTAAATATATAAAAAATATAAATCTTTTCGACAAAATCTTACTAAATAGAAAGAAATTTTTAATTGTCTTATTTTATTATAAAAACCAATAATTCATTTAAATTTTGATAAAAGAAAAAAAACCCACAGCTAACATCTACGTCTGTTCTAATTGATTTGTTTTGATTACATATTACTAGGAATACATTACATTTTAATAGAGGAAGACGCTTTTTTATTTTTAGCTTTGGGAAATAATAAAATGTCAAAGTGTTAAGAAATTTTGCATAATATTATAATTTAAAATGACTAGACTTNTTCGACAAAATCTTACTAAATAGAAAGAAATTTTTAATTGTCTTATTTTATTATAAAAACCAATAATTCATTTAAATTTTGATAAAAGAAAAAAAACCCACAGCTAACATCTACGTCTGTTCTAGTTGATTCGTTTTGATTACATATTACTAGGAATACATTACATTTTAATAGAGGAAGAAGTCTCTTTATTTTTAGCTTTGGGAAATAATAAAATGTCAAAGTGTTTAGTAATTCTGTATAATATTATAATTTAAAATGACTAGACTTCCTACTATTCTTCATCTTCTAAAAGTATAAAAGACGATCCGAAGAAAAATATTCACTTTTCAAATCCGTTTACTAGAGATTACTTGTAACGCTGCTGTTTTATTTTCGTGGTCTTCTAGAAGTTTTATTAATTAATATGTTTGTAGAAAATTTAGAAGACGAGGCAATCGTGATTTCTGGTATTTCTGGAAAATTTCCTAACAGTAATAATGTCGATAAATTAATGGAAAATCTTCTGAATAGTGTCGACTGTATATCGGACAACCATACCAAATGGTCTAACGGTAAGAATATATATATACTAATTTCAAAATATTTTTTATTTAACAAAACGTATCACAACTGTCCATTGTTGAATGAATATTTCTAGAATATAAAAAAGTACCACGCCGTATTGGAACGATGCCAGATATCACGAAATTCGACAACATCTCTTTTGGCATTAGCACAAGACTAGCAAAATCGATGGATCCAGTAACTAGATTGTTAACAACGTCAGTTGTTGACGCAATCTTTGATGCCGGATTAAATCTATCCGAAATACGCAACAACAAAATCGGCGTCTTTGCATCATTGTCATCCCAAGAATCAGATGTAAACGTAATCCATGAAAAATACGAGGTTAGTAAATTTAACTTATATAAAAAAAAACTATGGAACAAATTGGAAACTAATGTTTATCATTATTCTGGACATAGCCTAATGGTTTTGCTTTGCTTGGAACTGCTCATAGTATGGCAGCCAATCGAATATCCTTTGCAATAAGTGCCATAGGTTGTAGTAGTGTTATCGAATCAGATTATGCCGGAAGTGCAGCAGCCTTGAGAAAAGCATTCGAAACTTTAAAATCTGGTGATTGCGAAGCTGCAATAGTTAATGCTGGAACCCTTGCATTGCTTCCCAACTTATCTTATCAGTTTAAACAATTAAGTAAGCAATGTAATCGATATTTTTTTTAAAATACTAGAAGATAAAATGACAAATTTATTAAGAAATACAAACAAAAAATTTGATTATCCAAATGAATTTTTTAGAACTATTATCACCAGACGGAATAAACAGATCGTTCGATGCAAAGGCTTCAGGATTTTCGCGCAGCGAGTCTGTAGGTGTGCTCTTTTTGCAAAAAGCAAAAAATGCGAAGCGTATTTATGCAGAGATTAGTGCTATTAATGTGGAATATGGCGAGAACATACTCGACAACAATATGATGTTCAACACTGCAGAGTTCCAAGCGCAGATAATGCGAAAAACATTAAATGACTGCAACCTTAAGCCGAGCGATGTTACTTACATTGAGGCCGATGGTACGGCTGTAAAGAAATTAGATAGCGAAGAATTAAAAGCAATCGATCTTGTTTACGGAAAAGATCGAAGTCCTTCTAATCCTCTTTTAATTGGATCGATTAAGTCAAACATTGGTAACTCAAGTTGTACTAATACTATTAATTCGATTATAAAGGTAATTTTTCATCAAGAATAATTAATTTACAAAACAAAAGTTCGTTTAAATATTACGCATCAAGTGAATGCAACATTTCTAGGTACTCATGGCTATGGAGAAAGACATTATACCCCCGAATCTTCATTACGATGAACCACCGGAAGATGCTAAATGTCTTCAAGATGGACGCGTTAAAGTCGTTACAAAACCAATAAATTGGGCACAAGGCTACGCAGCTGTGAGCACTGGCTCTTTCAATGGTATCTTCTCTCACATTATACTTAAACGTCATTCAAAAAATAAGAAGAAAAGAGAGCTGTCAACAGAAATTATGCCGCGACTTTTTGTAGCTTCTGCTCGAAATAAGGAAATGTTAACATTGATCTTTGATTCTGTAAGTATAGATGTGTCAGTATACGCTATTTTTTTTTATTCTCCCTTTTGTGAGCGCAAGTCATTTCTTTACGAAACTTTTTCCACACCAATCCATTACTATCAAGAAAGTCTTATTTATTACTGTACCTTTGATCTTAATACAAATAAATTTGTTATATATCAGGAACTAGTACTTCCACATGGTTTACGGTCGTGAATTAAATGTTTAAATATAAGTGTTTACCCCGATTAATTTAAAATTTATAATTAAGAGTATTTATATTTAGATAAAAAAGAACAAAGCCGACGAGGATCTAATGCAATTACTCAACGATATTATGAAAGAACCTATTAAAAACCCTCTATTTCGTGGACACATATTAATGAAATCTACTGAAATGACAGAATCGGAAAACATTTTGGAAGAAATTACATCTAATGAGGAACAATCTAGAAATATATGTTTTGTTTTCTCTGGGATGGGCTCTCAATGGACTGGAATGGGTATTTATAACATTAAATTAAAAATATTTAAAACATTATTAAAATAAATCAAATAAATATTATATAAAATATACTTTTCCAGGTCAATCTCTAATGAAAATACCAATATTTGAGAAAGCAATAAAAAAATGTGACGCTGTATTAAAACCTCGAGGTTATGATATTATGCATATCATATGTGACAATGATCCAACTATATACGACAATATAATAAACAGTTTTTTGGGAATAGCTGCTATACAAGTAATAAAATATCTGATATCTTCTCGCTAACGGTGTTTATTTTTCGCCATACCAAATAAATGTTTTCATACAATTGCTCTATAGATTGGTCTAGTGGATATTTTATATGCAGTTGGTGTAAATCCAAATTTAATGATCGGACACTCTGTCGGTGAACTAGGATGTTCATACGCAGATGGTTGCTTTACAGTGGAGGAAATGATTCTAAGCGCTCTTTCTCGAGGTTTAGCTTCAGTAGAAAGCGATTTGATAGCCGGAGCGATGGCTGCAGTTGGTCTAGGCTATCAACAGATTCGACATCTCTGTCCCAAAGATATTGATGTGGCTTGTCACAATGGACCGGAAAGTTCTACCATAAGTGGTCCTTCCGAATCCATAAAAGCTTTTGTCGCGGAATTGAAGGTAAGGTATTTGGAAATTTCTAATACAGAGAAACTGTAGTAATAAATTTTTGAAAATATTACTTATTTGTATTTTCAGAGAAAAGGAATATTTGCTAAAACCGTTCCTACCAGTAATATTGCCTATCATAGTCGTTACATTTCCTCAGCTGGACCGAAGTTGTTAAATTACTTAAAGAAAGTCATTTCTCACCCTAAAGAACGCAGTACACGTTGGATAACGACGTCTATTCCAAAAAGTGAATGGAATTCGAAGGAAGCTGTTTTTTCTTCTGCGGAATATCATACGAATAATCTTCTTTCTCCCGTTTTATTCGAAGAAGTATTATCAATGATACCGAATGATGCTATAACTATTGAAATTTCTCCCCACGGACTTCTACAAGTATACTTATTAAATACAATTATCTTTTATTAAAGTTATCTACTTTACACTACTAATTACTTTTTAATCTTTAGGCTATCCTTGTACGATCATTAAGCAGCCATTGCGTCAATTTAGCATTGACTAAACGGGGACACAAAGATAATGCAACTTTACTTCTATCTACATTAGGAAAGCTTTATAATCTTGGGATCTCCATAAAAGCGTGGAATCTTTATCCGCAAGTTCCATACCCTGTTTGTAAAGGTACCCCGTCAATTTCTTCGCTCATAAGATGGGAAAATAGTGTTGATTGGTAAGTATGCTAGGGACTCTTATTTCTTGTGGGTATATAATGAATATTTTTTCTGTTCATTTACTATAGGAATGTGGACTTTTCGGGTATAATCTATGAACGTTTATCTTTAGAAAAAACGTTAACGTTAGATTTAAAATCAGATGAATTTAAATTCTTACGCGATTTTAAAATTTGCGAGGATATCATAATACCCTCAACTGTCTACTTTAGACTTGTTCAAGATGTTTTCGTAACTGGTAAACATAAGGAATCTACTAACTTTGTTATATTTGAGAACATTAAGATTCACAATTTATTGGTAAAAGTTCCAGAAAATGGTATCCTTCAATTGACAGTTACAGTATTAAGAGGTAGGTGAACATTGCAGATTTAATTATACAAGTCTTTGCCACACATTATGTAATTATTTATTTCGTTTCAAGCGTCAGGACAATTTAAAGTATTTACTAGCAATATGGATATTATATCTACTGGTACAATATCCATTGCAAACAAATACACAAAACAATATTTAGATAAAAAAACAACCGAAGAAGGCAGTGATGAATTATCGGAAAAAGACTTCTATACGGATCTACTAATTCGTGGATATAAATACGGAGATTTTTATAAGTCCGTCAATGGCTTATCTTCCACTTCATTAAACGGACAGCTTAAATGGAACAAAAATTGGATTCCGTTACTGGAAACACTGTTTCAAATATTAATTTATAATTCTAATAATAAACACTTATTGATGCCTTATATGATTCAAAAAATCGTAATTAATAATAGACAATTCGAAGAAAAAGTGTTGAAAAGAGACGGTAAAAGAAATTCAGACTTTTATTTTATTTGTTGATAATGTACATTGACATAAAATGAAATTTTTTTTCAGTGATACCGATGGAGTATCAGAAGAACATAAATTTGATAGCTTGCACAGGCATTGAAGTGAGCGGTCTTCAGTTTAAAGAAGTTATAGCCAGAAACACTTGTATAGAGCTATTAGCAGATGAATTACGATTTATCCCGAACGTTAATGATACAGAGATGAAAGTAGATAACGTTTTTCACGTTGTACTAGGAATAATATCAGAAAATATGAGCGAAAATAGTACGGAGAGAAAGATTATAATGATCGAGTCAGGATGCGATCGTAATGATATTCACGAGTGCCTCGGAAACATCTCGAAGATGGAAAAGTATAGGTTTGAGTTTAAATGCGTGTCCCAACAATGTTTGAAGGAAATAATAAATGAAGAATTTACTTTGATGGTAATCGACAATAGTGTGTTTGAAAATATAAAGCAACTCAAATCTAATATCAGTG
>JACGTP010001315.1:0-11220 GCA_023678845.1 Mischocyttarus mexicanus
CCTTCCTTTCTTCTTTCCTTCTTTCTTTCTATCTATCTCTCTCTCTTCCTTCTTTCTTTCTTTCTCTCCTTCTTCGTTCACTACAAAATGATATACAATACTTCGTTCACGCACCTTCAATGGCCAATAATCTCACCCACGATTTATTAATCTAAAGAAATCTCGATGATCGCGAATTAGAACGGGTGTTGTCAGCCCAATAAATCGTCCTCGTCGTATACGAGCTTCAAGAGCACGGCACGTTCCTCGTCGGCCATAGTGAAAACCACCGTCGTTGTAATCGATTGCAGCGCCACCGACTACCCTATCATTATCGATGTGTCGATAGCATCGATCTTTCGAGAATTCGAGAGACGATTATTTTATCAAATCTTCTTATCTTCTTATGGTATCTCTCTATAATCTTTTTTCCTTCGCGCGCACTGTTTCAAAATTATTTAATCATTTTTCTATTTGAACGAGTATTAAATTATTAATATTTTGTCTTCGTGTATATACAAGGTAGGTGTCTTCTGTATATGGAACTCCGTTTTCAGAACTATGTCTAAACAAAATAGAAATATTTCTATTTAAACAATAATAATCATATTTTTAATAATCATTTTCTAATAATTTACATTACTTGTAAAATGTATATATATTAAAAATCTTGGCATATGTTTACAATAATTCATACCTAAATTTATACAAATTTTTACTTAAAAATATCTTCTCATGGCGTAACTATAAATAATTATAAATATTTATAAATAGAAATATATATATATAGATTTTTTATATACAATTAGTTTGAAAAAATTCTTATTATTTAATTAATCAGATTTATTCTCGATAGGACTTATTAAACGTATTACATATTCCAATATTTTAACAACATCTTGCTCTTGTTCCATGTTATTTGTTGTTAACAACGTTAATCTACCTAACGCCTCTTGTATACTTTGTGAAAAACCAGCAGTTCGTGCTATTAATTTTCCTTTTTGATTGTTACATATTAATGACCATAACATTGAACCCGCTATTCTGATCTCGCATAATGATCCATTTTTAAAAACGTCGTGAAGAAGATTGATGATATCCACTATAAAAACAAAATTTTTAAAACATATTAAATTAATAAATATACCTATTTTTAAATCTCTAGGATTTTTTTTTTTAAACAAACCTGAGCTAAGAATTCTTGGCCTATTTGCCATATTAAATGCTAAATTACGTAGAATAGAAATGGCTAAAATTTTTGTTGGCGATGATGAACATTTTGCTAAATGTATTAAAGCATCTAAACTATCTACAGCCTAAAATAAGTAAGTTAAAAAATTAATTGTATACTACAATGATATGAAATTTTTGTTAAAGCATGCATTAAAAAAATATAACTATAATTATATTGTTTACTTTAGGCACACAAAATTGTCCTTCCTCGTAATAAGTAAAATCGATTAAAAATTCTAAACAATAGAGTTCTACCAAAGGCCATGGTTTTACTCTTTTTGTGGTAACGGGATGAATCTTCGTAAAAAATTGTAATAAATTACTCTGGAAAAAGATTTAATATTAAATTAATTAAATTAATAAATTATATATTAATGATGTAAAACCAAATAAATACTTTTGAAATAGAAACTCTGCATTCGTGCACATGTACAGCATTTCGTAATACGTGAAATGCAAAATGCAATTTGTTGTTATCAAACAGGTGTCCAGCTTTATCGATCTCTTTACAAATTAATTGTATAATAATATGTATTATAGCAATTGTATTAGGTGTTTTTCTCAAACCTGCTCCTGGCAATACTGTAGTTAAAGTCAAAGATTGTGCTGCTGTAAAATAAAAAACACTTGTCTATATATTTGTTTGTTAAATAATATATCAATTAAAAAAAAACGTAATTTTGATTTATATACCAGCGGAACATTTAGTGGTGAACGTTGCCAATAACTTTAAAGCACAGGATGAAATATTTTTATTTAAAGCTATCCAAGCCCACAATTTGTGCAACACATCGGCTAAGCCATCTTTGGTAAGAGTTTCTTTAACTTGCAAATCTTCATGCATAAAATTCATTAACAATATGAGAATATTGTTTATGTCACTGAACAGAGGATTAATCTGAAGAAAGAAATAATTTAGATTATCTTTAAATATTAATATAAATAAATATCGTGAGAGAAAATATTAAAAGGTGTACCTTTTTTTCACGCTCAACTTGATTCTTATAAAGTTCAAATGGTTGTAGATTTAATTTGACATACAATTCTTTGAGTATCATTAACACAGTTTCCGATAAGTTCTCTTTCAATGCAACTTTTTTAGCTTCTATAGAAACGCATAATAAATTAGCCAGAGAACTGACAATGAGATCTCTATTTTCTATATGTTTACGATTTTTTTTAGATCTCGTATAATTATGAGCAATAAAAAGAGGTAATAAAACTTTGCATAATTCAGCACCAATTGTACACTGATGCTCGTTGTCCGATTTTATTTGAATGTTATCTGAATTAACGGTGTAATCCTCGGTTTCGTCATTCCTATTTGTTTTCTTAGAATGCAGATTTATACTCCTTATGGAAAGTTTATTAACATTGGATATGACTTCTTGTAAATTGTTACTTTGATTATTTCTTGGAATATATATAATATTATCTAAGATCATCTTTATCGAAATATTATTCTTTCCTAAAGTTTCTTTCTGAATTTCTTGAGTAAGAAGAAAGGTAAGACACGCGATAGCACTCATTCGTAATTCTGTATCAGAATCTTTTATGGCTGTACAAATAGAAGTCAATGCTTTATCCGGACCATGTAATTCCAAAGCTGTTTGAATAGATTCAAAGTGTTGATCATCTGTTAACGATAGTACTGATAAAAAATTATATATCTCTGCTTTTAATTTATTGTACAAAGAAATTAAACGTGACATATGAATATCTGTAAAAATATTTTTAAATAATTAACATTAGTTTTAACATAAAAGATGTTTCAATTATTCATCATAAGATTATACCAGTATAATACTTACTATATAAATCGTAATGAAGAAGATTGAATAAAGAATAAATACAATCCGGAGTAAAATTGGCAACTGCAGCAAATTCATTGCTATGCACGATGCAATTAGATAAGACCACGCAAATGCTAGTATACATTTCTAAAATATCGCAATAGTGTATAAGATCCTTCTTAGTATCAATATTCTGTGGAATTTCTCTTAAACATCTGTGAAAATCAGCATAAATTATTTAACACATTTTTTTATAAATATTACCTGAATTTAATTAAAATTTTAAGAACTGATTTTAATTGATATACCTTATAAGATATTTATCCAATGATTGTTCATAAACGTGACGTACAACTTCCTGTTGACCGATAAGTATTAAATTATTTAAAAGAGTACAGCTTGCTGTTACTAAAGAAGGAGTTGCAACAGATTGCAAATAATTATCTATATCCATACTTTCAGAATCTACCGTGGAAACTGCATAACAAAATAACGAATAACATGTAATAAAAAATATAATCAAATTAATATAAATAAAATAGTTGAAATGCTCTTACATGGTAACAGTTCATCCTGACAATTATATAAGTATGAAACAGTTCGTGGTACTAACAAAATATTTCCTGATGTTGCAGCTTGTATGGATGGTACTTTATCTTTTTGTTGTTGACCGTTTAACAAATCAAAATCTAACGATGGTAACACATAAATGTTGGAATACAATATGCTCATCTCGTAATAAAAATTCACTTGTTCTGTGTATATTAGAATGATATTTGTTTTCAACGAATCTACCTATTAAAAAATTTTAATTATTTAATTATTAATAAAAAAATTTATTAAATTATTTATGCCATAAAATATCTTACGAGTTGAAAAGACATAGAGTTGTAATTTTTAATTAAGTTGCTGAACGCGATACACGCTTGTTCTCGGACGATACAAGATTCTTCTCTGATTATAATATATTTCAATAACGTGTAACATAATTCGTTAGGTGCAACAGCAATAGCATTGGAAATTTGGGACGCTGAATTCATTTCGTTTAATAATCCTGACAAAAGCTGCAATGCTGATGCACGTACCAAAGGATCTCGATTTTGCCAAAGCGTTGGCAACCAACTCAGAGATTTGCTATCCTCGTACCAAAATGCTATCCACGTCTAAAAGAAAAATAACAATTACATATTATTAATTTAATTAAATAAATTATTATTTTCATGATCTGATTTAATTAAAATATTTGTACATTTTTATTAAAATTTTCGTGCATTTGATAGAGCAAATGATTGAGGCAAATGATAGAATTCCTAGTTATAGATAAACCCATGAAACTGACTGTACCAGCGCCATGAAAAGATATAATCATTTCGATTAGTGTGTTTCCTAAAGATACTAATAAATTTTTATGACTACTCCAATCGCATTGATTTATTAAATATGTTAAACACGTCAACAGCCAATCCAAGTATGCTAGAAAACAACAAATTAATTAAAACAAGTTTAAAAGTAAGAATAATATGTTATAATATTCTTACCAAGATTGTAAAAATGCTGTTGATTGCCAAAACATAAAGTAGAAACAACTAATTCGATAAAATGAATCCACGTATGCATCGGATTAATGTCTGATTTTTCGTTTCTTTCAATGGCTGCACATGTTCGTGCTAATTTCAAAATCGATTGATGTACATCTTGATTATCCATTTCCAAATTTTGAAATAAATCTGCCCATGACTTTGTCATATTTTTCATCATTTTACTGATCCATGAACTTTTACCTACAAAAATAATTTATACCATAAAGATTAAATAATTTAATCATCCTATTTTTTACCCACTAATTACCTTTCGTAGTGCTGATAAATAATTGCAGAAAATTAATAATATTAACGAATAGATTGCAATCCTCTTTACTCGATGGATGCGACGATAAAAATCTTTCGAAAGTTTGTTCCCATGGTAAAGAATGAATATCCTTGATTTCATCGTATCTCGAAATGTTGTAAAATTTTAAATACCTAATAAAAATATATTTTATTATAAAAATATATGCGGAAGGTGTATAATTTTTATTTAATTAAAAAAAAAAAACTTACATTATGAGATAATCCAAAGCATTTAAAACCCCATCATGAGTCGTAGAATTTTGAATATTGTACAATTGTTTTTGACAATAAAAATATGAACAACTGTATTGAAAAATAAAGAGTTCGTAATCTAGTATTCTCAATTTTTCAGGTAATTCAAGATCATTAACATCGTCGTAATTTTTCCATAACATTTTCCATCCACCGTTCCATTCCCATGCCCAATATTGTCGTACAAATGTTAATATCATTTGATTGCTTTCATGAAGAACTACAATAAGAATATATACGAATTATTATATATATATATAATAATATATTTAAAATATATTAAATTAATACATATAGGAATATACTTGATATTTCTGATCTTCTATGTATACTGATCTTCCAATGAGATTTACAAATAAATGGTAATTTCATTTTAATGACAATAATGTGAGGCAATGATATTGTTAATTGAACATTACTTTCTACGTGTTTTTCGTTCATTCTAATAATATAATCATTGTATAAAAGTAAACATAAAATACATGATCCATCAGTCTTAACGCATTCATTGTTCGGAAATAAAAAAATACCTAAAAATTTAAATAATAATTAAAATCAATAATTAAACTAACAATATTAAAATAAAAAAAGAATAGTATACATACTACGAATAATATTAATGAAAACATCAACGTTAGTGGATAATTCATGTCTCACTGACGATTCGTTGGCCACAATTAATTTTAATATCGCAAGTATCGGGATTACAGAATCAGGATAATTTTTAAAATCATTCTCTACCTAAAATCCATCAGAGAAAATTACAATTAAATAAATGTCATGGATTTTTAAATACACAAAATGGTATTATATTTACCAAAGCGCTGTTAAATGCATGCAAGATTAACGACAATCCATTTTCATTAATAAATAGTTTATGCAGGGAACTGTTTGTAAGCATAACACTGATTTGTACTAATGCAGATTTACGCATTTTAGGATCGACATCGGAATCTCTTAACAGTTCTAGCACCGATAATAAACTGCTTCTCTAAAATAATTATTTCATTGTTATTTATTTATAAATTTTATATGTTAATAAAAAAATGTGATTGAAAATATAAAACCTCATAATTGCCTTCTAGGCGTTTGAAAACGAATGGACGATCGAATATACAAAGAGAACTTAGAGGTAGACCATGCAACGAAGATAATCTTGGTAATTTTTTCATAGAATCTTTTTCTTTACCGAGTAACCAAATTAATCTGCAAGAAGCTTCTTCTCTAACATCGTACTCTATTGAATTTAATAGTCTTAAATTACCTTTTAAAACCTGAAACATCAAAACAACATTACATCATAATATTTAAATAAATTAAACATTGTGTATATAAATGATAAATAAAATATAAATAAATTACTTCGAGGTATGGCAAGTGTATACTATTAAAAATATCAGGATCAAGCATTTTTGTAATACATCTTCCAATAACTGTAGATGAATGCGCGTAACATTGAAGAAGTGGTAACACTGGTATAATCGTTTCTAATATTTTTAACCATCCTGTCTCATCCGCTTGTAATTTTCCTTTTAATATATAAATTATTATCTCGTCAGACATTTCTCTAATCTATAAAATATATTAATAAATAAAATTAATAAAAATGTTGTATGCATATAAATTAATGAAAAATAAAATAATACTAACTCACTTTTTTATTTTCATTGGATAAACCGTAGCAAATGATTTCTGTTAAAACACTTGGTTCCAAGAGGAAGATCAAGTTTTCCCAAGTAAGTTTTTCTTTATTATATTCTATTCCTAAAATACTTTTAACTAAATTATGGCACTCCTTGTATGCAGTTTTTTGAATATCTATATCTCCATTTGCTAATAAATTTAATAATAGTTTCGTACATGTTACATGATCTTCCTTACTGAGAGAATATCTGTGAATGAATTTATCAAGATTATTAAAATATTGACAAATAAATATTTGATTATTAATCAATACATGCCTGTTAATATTTTGTAGAAATTTAATAGTCCTTTTAATTATGCTCATATTTTTATGATAAGGCAAACTCAATTTAGATGCATATAATGTTTTTAACGTATCGGAATATGATCCTCTAGAGGTATCTTTTATCGAACAAATAGCTGCTTGCATCGATTTAATGATAACTCGAGTTTCATCGAAGACTTTCATTATCGCTAATACGTTTGAATCTTCTAAATGCTATATATAAAAGATATCATATTAAATATAAAAAAAAGAAATGAAATATTACTATTTTTATTTATAGAATTTACCTGAATATATACTTGAAGTGCAGTATGCAATTTTGGATACATCAAATATATGGAAGCGTCCATTAATGCAAAAGACATTGAAATTTTTACTGACTTAGTTAAAATAATATCTGCTACTTCAAATGGTACAATATTACTTAATAAGTTGACTGTAATACAAAGAAGATGAAGATACGTGATCCTATGATAATCCATGATACTGCAATTTCCAAAATATTCCAAAGAATCTCCTAGTAAAGTTAACAACATTTTCAATTCGTCGCTTATCTTTTTTGCCATACTATCATTGCATATCCATATATTTGGCATGACTGTAATTAATAATAATTGCACTAATTCATGAATCAAGTCAACTATGTATTTAATATTTTTTAATGGGAATGTTGAATCGTTGGGAATATTTAATTGTGAAATAACGTGTTTTAGTGTCTCTATGCAATAGGAAGGAATAAGCATTTGTTGCAATCGTAATACGGATTCATCTACGTTATCCATAATACTTTGACTTCTGTCACTTGTAGCCTGAAGAAAAATATCTATAATTATAATAAATATAATGATTTAAAAAAATAAAACTACTTACAGCGGATTGATATGCTTGATAATTAGCTTCCGGTATTCCTCCATCAGGACTGTCCCTAGCTTCAGATAAATGATAACTATTACTATCTAATTTTTCTGTAAGTAACTAAAATAAATACAAATTAATATAGTGAGTAATCAGTTACCAAACAGTTCAGAGTTGTATTACTATTAAACAAACATATATTTACTTTTACCTTCTGCTTTTTATTAGCCACGCAAGGATCATAATAATAATAAATTCTGAATCGTAGACACCTTGTTAATTTGTGCAATGTCTTCAATACAGCTGGGATAATACATTTAATATCAGGCTCAACGATATTTATGCTTGTGTCGAGTAGAGCATGCAACACCTAGAAGAAATAAAGAAAAACGTTGTTAGATTAATCTGTGAAACAGATAATACTCACATAGAAAGATTATTTTTTTAATATTCACAGATACTATTGCTGGCCTTTGAAGGAAAACTTCGGCTGGAAAATCTTGTAACATTACATTAGTTATAAACTGACACGTATGTAATATTAGATTAGTATCTGCCGTATTATTTAAAGCTTCTTCCACTGCTCCTAATACACTCGTATCCAAGACAGTGGAGGGTGGAATAAAATGGTTAGTAATGCCATGGCAACCGTTAGTCACATCGGATAAGAGTGTACCATCATCATGTTGATCAGTAAGATCTCCAGGCAATGTACTAAATAAAAAATCGTATAATATTTATATTTAATATATAATTGAAAAATTAATATTATACAAAACGTATATTGATAGATAAAGTATATGCATTTACCTGTCCAATGGAGATATAAAAGCGTCAATATTATTGGAATTATTAATTGTGTCTGCATTAAAATCTCTACTTCCATACTTATCGTAATTATGAACTCTTGTAACATACTCTGACTGTTTTAATGATATTCTTGAAGGATCTAACGTCTACAATAATTATAAGTTAAATCTTTAAACAAGAAATTCATGTGGTATAAAGATCAACGAATAAAATAAATTGTTTACCTTGTAATTACATCTGTCGTTGGTAGATTCTTCTTGATCTGAATTAAGAATAGTTTGTTCTATCTGATAAATCTTATCATGCCATGAATCGTCAAGTTCTCTTTTCAATTGATCTAGCTCGTTTTGAAAGCGCAATCTACCAAATGCATTTAAATAATTGTTATTTCCACCCTTAAAGAAATTAATAGACATTAAATGTATGACGTTATAGATTCTTTATGAATATTTATTACTATTAAAAAAGGTAGTATACCTTTACCAATCTGTATAACAAGTCTAAAGCTTCTTGAGGATGAGGTATATTGTCAAAAGAAAACCAATGAAAAAGATTGACAATCAATTCTTTTTTAACTGCATCAGAATCACATCCAAAACCAAGATCTAATTTAGAAATAATATTTTCTAATGCTCTTGCTCTTATCTCATCAATACTGTGTGCTGAAATCAGAATATATATTATTTATAAAAATTCCATTTAATGGAAAAAGTTAATCTAAAAATATAACCAACTTTTTCTTACAACAACAGAAGCTTACCTAACTTTTTAACATGTGCAGAAGTAATAGTATTTAAACTCGACATTGTATATTAATATTAATTCATATAAATGCAACTAGATTTGAGGTTAGTCAAGTTCTGACATAAAACCACCACGAATTACACCAGCGCCAATTTACAACTATGTATGTTATTCGATTTTAGAGTCATCTAGTATTGAATGAAGCTTTTATGTATAAATTATTTTTTATTATATCGAAGGTTTTTTCTATATATATATATATATATATATATTGTTATACTCTTTTTAATATGTATAATATTTAATAAATAAAACAATTATTGATATAAAATTAATATATTTTATTTATTTTTTTATTTAAAAATTTACATGCGTGTGTAGAATGCCCTGTGTTTTTTTGAGGTTACAATTTTAAAATATTAAAATCGTGAAAAATTTCATTACAGTATATACACATATATAAATAAACTGTGATTTTATTTTTATTAATAATGGGTAAGATTTAAATAATTATTCTTTAATAATTCAAAATAAATACTTTTTTATATATATATCTAAGTATGTGTAATATTTTTCCAGGTAAGGAAGCGAAATTTTGTCAAGGGAAAGAAATTTTCACGAGAATGAATTATTTGTATCAGGTAAGAAATGTTCAACAATAATTCCTGGAAGACATAGCCAAGATTTCAACATTTTTCTTTTTATATTTTTTTTTATAGGCTAGTCATATGATATCATTAAAAAATAGAGTTGCTGCTTCGTATTATGGAAGCATGATGATGGGTTGTGCTAAGAAAGCTGTACTGCGAGTGTAGGTGCTACATATATAAACATTTTTAGAATTATATTTTAGTTCTAGTAAGGGTCAATCATATTTTTTATATATTTTTTTTTTTTTTCTATATTATAGGGAACCAAATTTAAAAAGAACTGTATGCAAACAATGTAATTCTCCTCTTATACCTGGAGAGACAGCTAGAGTTAGATTATGTTCTAAACGCATAAAAGGAGTTAAATGGACTTGTTTGGTTTGTTTGAATAATAAAATGTATCCTACTAAAAAAGGATACAAACTATGGATAGAACAGCCTGAAGCAATCGTTGAGACTCTTCATTTTCTTCCTAAAAAAAAGTCTATCGATTGTGATAAAAGTAAAGTAAAGGACGATAATAAGACTGAATCTGCTAATAATAAGAAAACTAAAAACAGATCTGATAATAATCTCAAAGTAAATCAGGACGACGCGTTGTCCACAAATTTTACAGCTGCTTGTTGAGTGATATAATAAATTTGATGTACGAATATTTTTTATTAATCACTTACATAAAATATGTTACAATATTACAATAAATTTGTAATTAATAAACAGACACTTTTGCTAACTGGAATATTTATAACCATCTAGTAATATCATAATGCTGATAATAGTTTTACAGTACATGTTCATAGAAATAACTCGATCGAAGTTAAGTTACCATTCTCGGAGTACAAGATATATTTTATGATGACCATTGATTGCAGTGAAATCCAAAGACAATTACGCATATTCTTTTTAATTTTTTTTCTTTTCTTAGCATTGAAGAAGGACGGTTTTGAATGAATGTTTGAAAAATGATATTATATATGTCATGATTAGAATGAATATTTCTTTTTTTTTACTATCTTTTTCATTTTTCAATTAAGTTCGATTCTACT
>JACGTP010001316.1:0-11217 GCA_023678845.1 Mischocyttarus mexicanus
AGCGAAGTTCGAGTTGCGAACGGATGGCTCATCTCGTTCAGGGAGCTGGATGGGCAACTCGCGCGATGGCTCGAACGATTACAACGCTATGACTACGTGGTTACGCACAGGAAGGGAAGGGTACATGGCAATGCAGATGGTTTGTCCAGGCGTCCGTGTGCGGAGTCTGGATGTTCTTATTGCGCTAAGCGGGAGAAGACAGGGAATGTCCACGTTGAGAAGATTGGAAGGATAATCTTGGGAGAAGATGAAACTAGGAACTGGAGCAACTCACAGCAAGAGGATAGGAACATCGTCCCGCTGATACAGGCGAAGAGGAAGGGAAGAAAGCCGTCTTGGCAGGAAATTTCGGCGCTTGGGCCGACCGCAAAAGTTTATTGGGCGCTGTGGGATTCCTTGGTCTTGGAAAAGGGAGTACTTTTTAGGAGATGGGAGCATCCGAATTTAAAAACGTTCACCTTGCAGGTAGTCGTTCCGGATGCTCGGTCCAAGGAGATCCTTGAGTTGGCGCACGACAACCCGACGGGAGGACACTTTGGAGTCAATAAGACTCTGAATAGGATAAAGGAAAGATTTTATTGGCTGGGATGCAAACGGGATGTCGAGGAATGGTGCAAGGCTTGCCCCGTTTGCGTCGCTAGAAAGGGTCCTTCGGAGAAGGGGAGTAGCAAGATGCAGATCTACAACGTTGGGGTGCCCTTAGAAAGGGTGCAGATGGACAGCCTGGGGCCGTTCCCGAGATCTACCAGAGGAAATAAATATCTGCTCGTCGTCGTGGATTGTTTCAGCAAATGGGTAGAGGCATTTCCTCTGAGGAATTTCAGAGCGAAAACGGTTGCAAAAACGTTCGTGGAGGAAGTGGTCTCACGTTATAGGGTCCCGTTGGAGCTCCATACGGATCAAGGCACGAACTTCGAGTCTAGGCTGATGAAGGAAGTTGCAGAACGACTAGGAATCCGCAAGACGAGAACTGCGGCGCTACATCCACAATCAGACGGACAGGTAGAGCGGCAGCACAGGACAATAACCGACTACCTCGCCAAGTATATCAGCCGAGATCAAAAGGATTGGGATCGTTGGATACCGTTGTGTTTACTTGCTTATCGGACCTCGAAGCATGAGACAACGGGTTTTACTCCAGCGGAAATGTTGGGAGGAAGGCAGCTACGCTTGCCTTTGGATTTGCTACGGGGATGTCTCCCGGGCGAAGAGGAGAAAGCTTCTTCGGGAACCTACGGCTCAAAGCTCAGGTCGAAGCTTGAAGAGATACATTCGCTCGCAAGAGAGAGGATGGAGATGAAGTCCTGTAGGGCGAAGGCTTGGTATGACAGAAGAGCCAAGAGGAAGGATTTTAAAGAAGGACAGAGAGTGTGGCTGTACAATCCTCAGCGGGAAAAAGGAAGAGCAAGGAAGCTGGAGAGTGATTGGGAGGGACATTATATAATTTTCAGGAAAATTAATGATTTAGTTTTTAGTGTAGGTAAGTCTGGTAAGGGAAGAAAGCGCGTGGTCCACGCGGACCGTCTTGAGAGAGAGTAAGGGGAGACAGCTAGAGTAGCGTAGGTTTTTCTTTGGGGGGAATATTAAGTTTTTTTTTAAGTTGTCAAGTTCGGAAAATTTTCTGCCATTCCTGTTTTTCCATTTAGAATGAGTATGAAGTTTCCATATGGAGCCTTGGAGGAAGACGTGGTTTCCCAGAGGAAGGTGTTCGGTTCCGGAGGCAGGCGATCTACTCTGGAAAGGAGAAACCTGTCCTAGGGAAGGCGTGCTGTCTTAGAGAAAGAGCGAGGTTGTGGAAACGTGGAAACGTCGAGCTTAGGAAGGAATCAGAAAGGATGCTGGCAGGCGCATCGGCCTCCTAGGGGTTTTTACGCCATGGTTTTCCCTCTAGGCGGAGCGAGTTGATGCTCCGGGTGAATACCAGGTCGGGGTATGGCGAAGAGAAGGCCATGGCAGAACATCATATCTCTGAGCCAGAGTTGGAGCGCCAAACGAAGAGCCGCAATTGTCGGGACGACAATTCCGAAGGGAGGGAGTAGTGTTACGATCCCGTTTTGAGCCGTCTCTGGAAAAAGGACGTGAAGGCCGTTTCCAGGCAACGAACTATTGAATGTCAGATCTTGACAGGAGCTCGGAAAGCACGGACGTATTATTATTACTATTACGGAAAATTGTAGAAAGGGCCTAAACCGTTGAGATCCTATATAATAAAGCTTATTATTCTTTTTTTAACTTGTGTTCGGGCAGGACATTACAATATATATATAGTTCTTAATATATGTTCTTTTTTATATTACTAGTTTTATATTTGCTTGATACGAGTATTATTATATTCAGAGATAATTAAATATGTTCTTAAAATAGCATTTTTATATGTTACCTTGTATTAGACATATTTTATATATTAGAATCTACTCTATAGCAATCTCATGAATGACCATCGATAATATCTTTTCAATAAGCATGTGGTAAATAGAATAACATAAATCAGTAGTCGTTCATGTAGAAACCTGTCTAACCTACCGCTAGAGTCGGTAAGCAATTCCGCCGATAAGAAGAAGTCAGTAATACTGTCTTCGCGATTCTGCAACACCGACCTTCTCATCTAACTAATAATTAAAATACAAATTTCTATCTTATTGTTCTCACGCTTAATATAAATTACAATGTACACGTGCATGAGAAAGAATTTTTGAGGTCTCAACTCATAAGCACACGTGCAGTTTAGTGTTACTAGCGCACGTGCAGTTCTGAGAATTCACGGTTGATAGTAACTGATATTTTATGAGATGAAACATGTACCTCAGTTTACCTCAGCAAGTTTAGACTTGATTGTAAGTAATATTTATACCCCCGTGAAAAAGGTACTTGTCAGCACACTCTTTTATGCAAGACGGTGGTGGAGGAAGCATATTACCAAAAGTAGGAGTAGCCCCCACCCTTGCGAGTAGAACTCGACGTGGGGTGTTACAGCCCTCTAGGGCGTCAGCCTACCGGTAACAACTAAACTCTCAACATTCAGCTTTAACTCTGTATTACACGCTATTAATCTACTTTGATACTTATAAATAATTTAGACGTCTTTCTTTTGATATTATGGTACAAAAACATGTCTTTTTCAAGATAGTCCTTTTTACGCAAACAATAAATAGAAGTTAATAAGACAAGTCTTTTTCAAGATAAGTCTACTTCTTTATTTAATTTAATTGACATCTAGAGGAAAGACTTTTAAATTTATTTCTTTAACTAAACCAACTTATTTAAAATAAGTGGAACATTGTAATATTTTACAAGAGTTCGCTCTTCCGTCGTGGTATATTAACCCGATATAATTATTCATACGGCGCTTAGTTAACGCCTTGCTTTATAACGTGCGTTCTTCTGTTAACATAGTGGATATTAAGTGAAACTTGTGAAATTTGTATATTTACTTTTAAATACTTTTATTACTTAGGATATATTTGTTTTTACTAACTTCAGCCTTTTAATTCATAATTAATCAGTTTTATCTAAACTCCTTGAGCATTAGTGACGAATTTAATCTAATAGTAAGGAATCATCACTCCTTAACCGATTTTCATCCAAAGAATCAAAATCTCTTGGATTCCTGGATATTCTCAACGTCTAAAAAAACAACAGAAAGGTAACTGAAGGTTTTATTATTTGAAGGTTTTGGCTCTTCTAGCCTAGATCCCGAGTAAAGCTCCGGCTTATAGGGCTGACTTAAAACAGAGCACTCTTCTTAACCGTGTAAAGTCTAGACAAAAATTGATCGGGAGGAGGAAGAATTAAATTGTTTGAACTCTTGTGGCTATTCATTCTGGGACGTCACAGTGAGGTAAAAACTGGTAGGAGCGGTGGGATCGCAAAAGGAAGAGAACATTGCCTTCTAATATTGTTTAGTTCAATTGACAAAACGGAATTTAGTATACCTATTTAAAATCACTTCAATAATAAATCATTACCGTGTTTTAAGGAATCTTGGCGCGAAGTCGCTATAAAATTTTTAATAGTTCAAAATTCAGTTTCACATAAAATATTATAAATAATGGCATCCGAACAGATATGTGTTAGGTCCAGAACACCAGTTTAAACTGACGATTTAGAAAACGTACCAGATATGTTTTATGAAAAAGAAATAATTATAAATAATAAAATGGAAGAAATAATTTAATAACAGGACAAAATAAGTCCAGCTCAATTAGATGCAGTTAGGAGACTTACAAGCGACAATATTTTTAGCGCCTCGTTAAAAAATTACTACTGAAAAATAGGAAAAACTATTACCTTTAATTTAAGATATATCTTAATAATTTATCCCTTGAAATACGAACTGGGTAATCTAAGGAGTTGGATGCGTTCTCCGTTCAGAAACTGTGATTTTAGCATACCCCGAAAAAATTCCATAGTCTCAAAGCTTTATTTTCGCTGTTAGCAAATACCTCACTTTGAAAATTCTTCTTTCTGAAGAAATAGCCTTACAAGCAACTATATTTTTAGTGCTTTGTTAAAAAATTATTACTGAATATTAGGAAAAACCATTACCTTTAATTTAAGATATATCTTAATAATTTATCTTAAGTAATATGCTTTAAGTAATCTATAGGAGTTGCAAGCGTTCACCGTTCAGATGCTTTGATTATGGCATACCTTCAAAAAATTGCGTAGTTTCGAGGCTTTTTTTCACTGTTAGCAGAAACCTCAATTTAAAAACTCATCTTTCTGAAGAAATAGCCTTACAAGCGACTATATTTTTAGCGCCTCGTAAGTAGTTCAGTGATTATCTACTAATAAGAAACATATTATAGTCTGTACGCGCCGAAATTTATAAAACCTTATCGACATTTGCGCTAGCTACAACGCATGTGTGTTCTGTCAAGAGTAAACTCGAATTAAATTGTTCATTGTTGTGTTTTGTTTAATTACTAGTGTAACCATTTGTAAATATATGTTAAGAACATACTTTTTATTTTACCAAATTAACTGAAGTGTTTCCAAATTAAATAACCAATCTCCTCTTCGAACCAAAATCCTATTCTAGAATCAATCGAATTCTGGTCTAACCTGTGGCATCTAAGATTTCGGGGGGAACTTAGAAAACCAATTCGCTGTCATTCATACACAATATCAGGAACCAATCAACACCGAGGTAAGTCTTTTTGTTCTATTATTCAACTTTCTAAGCCCAATCCCTGGTAAAGCTCTAACTTGACTAGCTGAACGAAAATAGTGCATCTAGCTTTTCCATACCGAGTAAAGGGCGATTAATAAAAGTCTTGACCGGGTAGAGAAGATCAAAATTTGTTTAACTCTTGTGGCAATCTCTTCTGAGACGTCACAGGTTGACTTTAAACTGGTGGCAGCGGTGGGATAAAAAAACAAAGGTTGAGTCGAAGAACGGAAATTTCCCCCTTGGACGTTTGAAATTTTATTTTAGTTGACAGTTTAGAATAATTTTTTTAATTTATAATGGCATTAAAGCAGAATCTCCGGTTTCTGAAAAAGAAATAAATGAATTTGACGATAAAATGAAGCGAGAAGCAGCAACAATTAGACATAGAATGAGAGAACTTATATACTTCCAAGAAAAGATAGGTAAATTACAGATAGATATGTATATTAGACAGGATATGCTTAAAAAGCAAGAAGATGAAGCTAAACAGAGAGCAGAAAACTTAGCACAGGCCGAACGTAATTTAGAAATCAGAGAGGAAGAACTTCGAAAATCGCTCGGAGCAGATTTCAGTGGTTTCCGTTGTTTCGGAAGACTACAAACTCTAGTAGATCCACTCCTAACGCTTTTCAAAACAACAGCAATAACTAATAAAATTCTCCAAACCAGCACAGAGACGTCGGTTAGTAAATTCTAAAGTAGAAGATGAAAATAGAATATCAAAAAAGGCACTTGAAGATCTTAGGCGCGAATTAAATCTTTTAAAAAGAGCACTTGTTGTTCCACAAACACCACCATCTCCGGACCTACGAACACAATTCGTGTCTGTTGAAATATATGAGTATACGTAATTTCCGCCGTTACGTATAAGAAACGATGTACGCTTGCGCAGCTGTACAAAAGTACAAGAAAGCGGAGAAGGAAAGGCAGAAAGTGATAGCCGATCCACGTGTATAGATGTTTGAAGAGTAATAAGCGATTATAGTATTTGACTGTATTAATGTACTAAGTATTTCTTGGTTTGTGATTTAATAAATTTAATAGACATTATTTTAACATGGTAGCAGAGCTTTTCGTTGCATAAAAAGAGGCTAGTGATTAAAAGATATATGGTGAAATACGTTGTTGGGAAATGTAACGGAGATGGTCAAGGGATGATGGAGAGGATTATGAGACGACTAGTGGACTGTATATAGGGAACGAGAAGAAAAAATACTGGTTTAAGCGGCAACGTAACAGATTTATTGAGAAGAACAGAGAAATAAGAGAGATAAAAGAAGTAACAGGAATAGTAATATAAGATGTGGTGATAGAAAAGGAAAAGAGAGGACAGACAGAAAGAGAGGACTTAAGCGAAGAGTAGGGAGATAATTAAGGAGAGAATAGCTAGGAGAAAAGAAGAGAAAGAAAAGAGAAGTCTGATTATGGAGATAGAGGATAGAAGAGAATAGCTTAGATAAGGAGAAAAGAGAAAAATAATGAGAAGTAGGAATATAGAGAAGTCACTTTTTTAGATATTTCGTTAACACGTCTGCACTCGATTACTTTCTGAATAAGAATGAGGCACCTCGCACCTTATCGGTACGGGCTGGTAAAAAGGTGTCGACGTGGCAGAACGCTTTTCCGCCAATTAGCACCTTCCACGCTACTCAGGTGAGATTTTCCAGCAATCGGGAAAAAATCACGCCATATGTGACGTCATGCAGTACCAATCATCTGTTTCCTCGAGAAGTGGCGTGATTTCTGATCAATAGGAGTGATCGATGGATTTTCCTACTTGAGATGACAGGAGGCATCTCGATCGCGCTGCTCGAGAGGTGCTGACCCCTAGTTCAGTGGCGCGTTTTTTGAACATACGTATTAACGGATTTTTGTTTTGAAATTTAAATTAGAGGTCATATAATAATGTGTTGCCTAAGTTAAGAGACGAAATTATATAAGTTACAAGATATTAGTTTTGTTTTTTTTATCTTTTAAAAGCGTTACTTATTAAAAAAAAATAGCAATAATTTAAATTAAAAACTGGCTAATAGAGATCTAGATATGGAAATACCAAGATTCGACGGAAAAGATTACAGCTTATGGAAAAAACGAGTTTCATTATATTTGAAATATAAAGAGTGCTATGAACAAGCATCACGAGATCGTATAGATGAAAACGAAAAGGATTGGAACAAGAAAAATTTAAAAGCTATGAATATTATTTACTGTTGCATCACAAACGAACAGTTAGAATTCGTGGGTAATGAAGATACTGCGTTCAATATCATGAAGAAATTTGATAGTATGTATATGAGTGAATCAACGGTACTACAATTGTCTATACGAAGCAGATTGAATAAATTAAGAATGCAAGATTTTAAAAATTCAAGTGCGTTCTGTTCGGAATTTGAGAGATTAGTAAATGAATTAAAAAATGCGGGTGCTAATATTACAGAACGTGAAAAATTAGACTATATGTTAGTAAATCTACCAGAATCGTTAAATTACGTCGGAGATTTAATAGACTCTTTGCAAGAAAAAGATCGAACATGCGAGTTTTTAAAAAATAGGATTGCTATGTGGGACTTAAAAGGTGAGCTTAACAAGAAGAAACATAGCGTATTCAGAGTGACAAGGAAAGAGCAAATTTGTTATGGCTGTGGTAAGCCAGGACATATTATTAAATATTGCTGGTCGAGAAAACAGACAGCAGAAGCCCGTGGTGAATCGGCAGCGGTAGGAGGTGGAAATTGGCCGCAACGGTTTCGCAGCGCCGGGAGAGGTAGCGCGCAACAGCAGAGGTAGAGAGGCGATGAAGTTTCATACCCAAAGAAGGGTGTATTACTCAGATCGAGATAATGACGTGCATGGATCTTTTTGGGCTCAGAAACAACGCAGAGAAGATAGTATTGCGTATACTAGTGATAGCGGCAAAGTAGAATGGATTCTAGATAGTGGATGCTCGGATCACATAATAAATGACGTTTTTCTTTTTAAAGACTATATAGATTTAGTGAAACCCTTTTGTGTTAAAATAGGAGATGGAAACTCATTAAAAGCGACAAAAATAGGAAAAGTCGAGACATATTTTTTAGTTAATTGTAAAAAAATTCGAATTACTTTGAGAAATGTTTTTTTTGTTGAAGATATGAATAAAAATTTGATTAGTGTTGGTAAGGTAACCGAACGAAATAAAGTAGTTTCAAGTGGTAAAACAGCTAAGATTTATAATGATTCAAATATTCTTATTGGAATTGCGATTAAAGAAAATGATGTATATAAAATTAATAGTTTTTTTGTAAATAAAAATGCATACTCCCCTAATATTTGTAAAATGATAAAAAAAGAAAAATTACATAAAATGCTTGGTCACGTAAATTTTAAGTACTTAGATAGAATGTGTAAGGGAAAAGTAATGGAAGGTTTGCCAGATGATCTTGAGAAGGTATACTTAAAATGCGGAACGTGTATACAAAATAAAATGCATAACGTAAAGTTTCATAATAATAGACAGAGAGCAAAAGAAATTCTGGAAATAGTGCATACTGATTTAAATGGGCCTACGGCCACGACAGGTTATGATGGGTCGAGATATTTTCTGACATTTATAGACGATTACAGCAAATGTGCTATTGTTTATCCGATCAAGAGTAAATCCCAGGTAACAAGTTGTTTTCTCGAGTATTTAAATCTTGTTGAGAACTTATTAAATAAGAAAGTAAAAAAGTTGAGATGTGATAATGGAAGAGAGTATATGAATAATGAATTTTCCAAGATAATTGCCGAAAGAGGTATTCTAATGGACCCATGTCCACCATACACACACGAGTTAAATGGTACAGCCTAAAGATATAATAGATCGATCATGAATTCCACGAGATGTCTGTTATCGGATTCACAGTTACATACAAAATATTGGCCTGAAATGATTAGAACGGCAGCTTACTTAAAAAATAGAACAATAACTAATACCATTGAAGAGAAGACACCATTCGAAATATTTTTTAAGAATAAGCCCAATATAAAAAATTTAAAATTGTATGGTAGTAAAGTCTTTACAAGAGTTCCCGAGGTAAAAAGAGATTCTAAATGGGACAGAAAAGCTGATTTAGGAATATTAGTAGGATATGAGAATAATGGCTATAGAATTTTAGTTAATAATAGAGTAATAGTAAGTAGACATGTAAAAATAGTAAGTAGTACATAGATATAGTAAGTAGACATGTAGAAACCAGACGTTAGTGATAGTGATTCGGAAACTATTGGTTCTAGCAGTAAATACGAAATAAAAAATAGAAAGATAAAATTAGAAAGCCCTAGTTCGGATACGAATAGCTATAGAGAATTAGAATCAAAAAAGTCAACCCGTATAAAAAGAGAACCAGATAGGTTTGGTCAACCTGTAAATTATTTAGTACATGCATGCGTTGCAAGTTTAGATAATCCGTTTACGCTTAGGGAAGCTTAAGCAAGTAAGGATAGCGACTTGTGACTGCAGGCTATGGACTGGGAAATGTTTTGTTTAAGGAAAAATCAAACGTGGACGTTAGTAGATAAACCAAAGAAGGAAAAAATAATCGATTTAAAATGGGTCTATACGAGTAAATCCGACGGAAGGAAAAAAGCTAGATTGGTTGTTCGGGGCTTTCAACAGAAAGAAGTGATGGAGGATCTATATTCTCCAGTGGCTAAAATGCAGACGTTAAAATTATTACTCTCATTTTGTTGTCAGTTTGGTTTAATTATTGAACAAATAGATGTCGAGACTGCATTTTTAAATGGGAAAGTAAAATCACATGTATTCGTAAAACAACCTCCAGGTTATGAGGATGGTACAGGTAGGGTATGCAAATTAGACAAAGCATTACATGGATTGAGAGAAAACCCGAGAGCATGGTATGAATGTTTTGATGATTATATAAAAAAATTAGAGTTTAAGAAAAGTGAGAATGATTATTGTTTATATGTAAGGAATGATATTGAAATTATAATTGTAATACTTTTTGTAGATGATCTTTTAATTTGTGGAGATAATAAGGAAAAGGTTGAAGAGATCAAGAGAGCATTAGCGAAAAGATTTGTAATGAAAGATTTAGGTAAAATAGATACATATCTAGGGATTAAGATTATTTATGATTATAAAAAAGGAGATATGACTTTAGACCAAAGCGAATACATTGAGTCTTTAGCGACAAAATATAATATTAAAAATGCGAAATTATACCGTACACCTATGGAACAGAAGTTAATTGTAGAACCCGCGAAGTTTGTGTCAGATGATATTAAATATAGGAATCTAATAGGAGCGTTACTATATATTAGTACCTATACAAGATTAGATATAAGTTATAGTGTTAATTATCTTAGTAGATTTAAGAATTGCTACAACGAAACTCATTACAAATATGCTTTAAGAATTTTGAAATATTTGTTTTTGACAAAAGATTTAAAATTAACATTTAGGAGGAATTTTACGGATAAAATTTTAGATTCTTTTATAGATGCTGATTGGGCAGGCGATAAAATAGATCGAAAGTCAACAACGGGTTATGTAATTAGATTGTACGGAAATGTGATTTACTGGAAGTCGAAAAAACAAGGTAGTGTAACAAAATCATCGACAGCTGCTGAATATGTTGCATTGTCAGAGTCCGTAAGTGAAATTAAAGTTGTTAAAAATATATTGAATGAACTAAGTGTAAATATGGAAAAACCTATAACGATATACGAAGATAATTCAGGTGCTATTGCGATTGCGAAATTTGGAAATCTAACAAAAAATTCGAAATATATTAAAGTACATTGTCATTTTGTAAATGAAAGGTTTGAAAAGGGAGTTATAGAAATTGTAAAAGTAGATTCTAATTCAAATTTAGCCGATATCTTGACAAAGGCTTTAGGTAAAAACAAGTTTGAAAAAAATAGAAGAGATTTAAGAATAATTTGATTTTGAGTTAAAATTAGTTTGATAATATTTTAGACAAATTAGTTTTAGTTTAGATAAAATTTTTGTTGAATACTTTATACTGTTTTTGAGTAACGTCGAAAATTAAGGAGGTGTG
>JACGTP010001317.1:0-11213 GCA_023678845.1 Mischocyttarus mexicanus
CCTTCCTTTCTTCTTTCCTTCTTTCTTTCTATCTATCTCTCTCTCTTCCTTCTTTCTTTCTTTCTCTCCTTCTTCGTTCACTACAAAATGATATACAATACTTCGTTCACGCACCTTCAATGGCCAATAATCTCACCCACGATTTATTAATCTAAAGAAATCTCGATGATCGCGAATTAGAACGGGTGTTGTCAGCCCAATAAATCGTCCTCGTCGTATACGAGCTTCAAGAGCACGGCACGTTCCTCGTCGGCCATAGTGAAAACCACCGTCGTTGTAATCGATTGCAGCGCCACCGACTACCCTATCATTATCGATGTGTCGATAGCATCGATCTTTCGAGAATTCGAGAGACGATTATTTTATCAAATCTTCTTATCTTCTTATGGTATCTCTCTATAATCTTTTTTCCTTCGCGCGCACTGTTTCAAAATTATTTAATCATTTTTCTATTTGAACGAGTATTAAATTATTAATATTTTGTCTTCGTGTATATACAAGGTAGGTGTCTTCTGTATATGGAACTCCGTTTTCAGAACTATGTCTAAGCAAAATAGAAATATTTCTATTTAAACAATAATAATCATATTTTTAATAATCATTTTCTAATAATTTACATTACTTGTAAAATGTATATATATTAAAAATCTTGGCATATGTTTACAATAATTCATACCTAAATTTATACAAATTTTTACTTAAAAATATCTTCTCATGGCGTAACTATAAATAATTATAAATATTTATAAATAGAAATATATATATATAGATTTTTTATATACAATTAGTTTGAAAAAATTCTTATTATTTAATTAATCAGATTTATTCTCGATAGGACTTATTAAACGTATTACATATTCCAATATTTTAACAACATCTTGCTCTTGTTCCACGTTATTTGTTGTTAACAACGTTAATCTACCTAACGCCTCTTGTATACTTTGTGAAAAACCAGCAGTTCGTGCTATTAATTTTCCTTTTTGATTGTTACATATTAATGACCATAACATTGAACCCGCTATTCTGATCTCGCATAATGATCCATTTTTAAAAACGTCGTGAAGAAGATTGATGATATCCACTATAAAAACAAAATTTTTAAAACATATTAAATTAATAAATATACCTATTTTTAAATCTCTAGGATTTTTTTTTTTTAAACAAACCTGAGCTAAGAATTCTTGGCCTATTTGCCATATTAAATGCTAAATTACGTAGAATAGAAATGGCTAAAATTTTTGTTGGCGATGATGAACATTTTGCTAAATGTATTAAAGCATCTAAACTATCTACAGCCTAAAATAAGTAAGTTAAAAAATTAATTGTATACTACAATGATATGAAATTTTTGGTAAAGCATGCATTAAAAAAATATAACTATAATTATATTGTTTACTTTAGGCACACAAAATTGGCCTTCCTCGTAATAAGTAAAATCGATTAAAAATTCTAAACAATAGAGTTCTACCAAAGGCCATGGTTTTACTCTTTTTGTGGTAACGGGATGAATCTTCGTAAAAAATTGTAATAAATTACTCTGGAAAAAGATTTAATATTAAATTAATTAAATTAATAAATTATATATTAATGATGTAAAACCAAATAAATACTTTTGAAATAGAAACTCTGCATTCGTGCACATGTACAGCATTTCGTAATACGTGAAATGCAAAATGCAATTTGTTGTTATCAAAGAGGTGTCCAGCTTTATCGATCTCTTTACAAATTAATTGTATAATAATATGTATTATAGCAATTGTATTAGGTGTTTTTCTCAAACCTGCTCCTGGCAATACTGTAGTTAAAGTCAAAGATTGTGCTGCTGTAAAATAAAAAACACTTGTCTATATATTTGTTTTGTTAAATAATATATCAATTAAAAAAAAACATAATTTTTATTTATATACCAGCGGAACATTTAGTGGTGAACGTTGCCAATAACTTTAAAGCACAGGATGAAATATTTTTATTTAAAGCTATCCAAGCCCACAATTTGTGCAACACATCGGCTAAGCCATCTTTGGTAAGAGTTTCTTTAACTTGCAAATCTTCATGCATAAAATTCATTAATAATATGAGAATATTGTTTATGTCACTGAACAGAGGATTAATCTGAAGAAAGAAATAATTTAGATTATCTTTAAATATTAATATAAATAAATATCGTGAGAGAAAATATTAAAAGGTTTACCTTTTTTTCACGCTCAACTTGATTCTTATAAAGTTCAAATGGTTGTAGATTTAATTTGACATACAATTCTTTGAGTATCATTAACACAGTTTCCGATAAGTTCTCTTTCAATGCAACTTTTTTAGCTTCTATAGAAACGCATAATAAATTAGCCAGAGAACTGACAATGAGATCTCTATTTTCTATATGTTTACGATTTTTTTTAGATCTCGTATAATTATGAGCAATAAAAAGAGGTAATAAAACTTTGCATAATTCAGCACCAATTGTACACTGATGCTCGTTGTCCGATTTTATTTGAATGTTATCTGAATTAACGGTGTAATCCTCGGTTTCGTCATTCCTATTTGTTTTCTTAGAATGCAGATTTATACTCCTTATGGAAAGTTTATTAACATTGGATATGACTTCTTGTAAATTGTTACTTTGATTATTTCTTGGAATATATATAATATTATCTAAGATCATCTTTATCGAAATATTATTCTTTCCTAAAGTTTCTTTCTGAATTTCTTGAGTAAGAAGAAAGGTAAGACACGCGATAGCACTCATTCGTAATTCTGTATCGGAATCTTTTATGGCTGTACAAATAGAAGTCAATGCTTTATCCGGACCATGTAATTCCAAAGCTGTTTGAATAGATTCAAAGTGTTGATCATCTGTTAACGATAGTACTGATAAAAAATTATATATCTCTGCTTTTAATTTATTGTACAAAGAAATTAAACGTGACATATGAATATCTGTAAAAATATTTTTAAATAATTAACATTAGTTTTAACATAAAAGATGTTTCTATTATTATATTATACCAGTATAATACTCACTGTATAAATCGTAATGAAGAAGATTGAATAAAGAATAAATACAATCCGGAGTAAAATTGGCAACTGCAGCAAATTCATTGCTATGCACGATGCAATTAGATAAGACCACGCAAATGCTGGTATACATTTCTAAAATATCGCAATAGTGTATAAGATCCTTCTTAGTATCAATATTCTGTGGAATTTCTCTTAAACATCTGTGAAAATCAGCATAAATTATTTAACATATTTTTTATAAATATTACCTGAATTTAATTAAAATTTTAAGAACTGATTTTAATTGATATACCTTATAAGATATTTATCCAATGATTGTTCATAAACGTGACGTACAACTTCCTGTTGGCCGATAAGTATTAAATTATTTAAAAGAGTACAGCTTGCTGTTACTAAAGAAGGAGTTGCAACAGATTGCAAATAATTATCTATATCCATACTTTCAGAATCTACCGTGGAAACTGCATAACAAAATAACGAATAACATGTAATAAAAAATATAATCAAATTAATATAAATAAAATAGTTGAAATGCTCTTACATGGTAACAGTTCATCCTGACAATTATATAAGTATGAAACAGTTCGTGGTACTAACAAAATATTTCCTGATGTTGCAGCTTGTATGGATGGTACTTTATCTTTTTGTTGTTGACCGTTTAACAAATCAAAATCTAACGATGGTAACACATAAATGTTGGAATACAATATGCTCATCTCGTAATAAAAATTCACTTGTTCTGTGTATATTAGAATGATATTTGTTTTCAACGAATCTACCTATTAAAAAATTTTAATTATTTAATTATTAATAAAAAAATTTATTAAATTATTTATGCCATAAAATATCTTACGAGTTGAAAAGACATAGAGTTGTAATTTTTAATTAAGTTGCTGAACGCGATACACGCTTGTTCTCGGACGATACAAGATTCTTCTCTGATTATAATATATTTCAATAACGTGTAACATAATTCGTTAGGTGCAACAGCAATAGCATTGGAAATTTGGGACGCTGAATTCATTTCGTTTAATAATCCTGACAAAAGCTGCAATGCTGATGCACGTACCAAAGGATCTCGATTTTGCCAAAGCGTTGGCAACCAACTCAGAGATTTGCTATCCTCGTACCAAAATGCTATCCACGTCTAAAAGAAAAATAACAATTACATATTATTAATTTAATTAAATAAATTATTATTTTCATGATCTGATTTAATTAAAATATTTGTACATTTTTATTAAAATTTTCGTGCATTTGATAGAGCAAATGATTGAGGCAAATGATAGAATTCCTAGTTATAGATAAACCCATGAAACTGACTGTACCAGCGCCATGAAAAGATATAATCATTTCGATTAGTGTGTTTCCTAAAGATACTAATAAATTTTTATGACTACTCCAATCGCATTGATTTATTAAATATGTTAAACACGTCAACAGCCAATCCAAGTATGCTAGAAAACAACAAATTAATTAAAACAAGTTTAAAAGTAAGAATAATATTTTATAATATTCTTACCAAGATTGTAAAAATGCTGTTGATTGCCAAAACATAAAGTAGAAACAACTAATTCGATAAAATGAATCCACGTATGCATCGGATTAATGTCTGATTTTTCGTTTCTTTCAATGGCTGCACATGTTCGTGCTAATTTCAAAATCGATTGATGTACATCTTGATTATCCATTTCCAAATTTTGAAATAAATCTGCCCATGACTTTGTCATATTTTTCATCATTTTACTGATCCATGAACTTTTACCTACAAAAATAATTTATACCATAAAGATTAAATAATTTAATCATCCTATTTTTTACCCACTAATTACCTTTCGTAGTGCTGATAAATAATTGCAGAAAATTAATAATATTAACGAATAGATTGCAATCCTCTTTACTCGATGGATGCGACGATAAAAATCTTTCGAAAGTTTGTTCCCATGGTAAAGAATGAATATCCTTGATTTCATCGTATCTCGAAATGTTGTAAAATTTTAAATACCTAATAAAAATATATTTTATTATAAAAATATATGCGGAAGGTGTATAATTTTTATTTAATTAAAAAAAAAAAAACTTACATTATGAGATAATCCAAAGCATTTAAAACCCCATCATGAGTTGTAGAATTTTGAATATTGTACAATTGTTTTTGACAATAAAAATATGAACAACTGTATTGAAAAATAAAGAGTTCGTAATCTAGTATTCTCAATTTTTCAGGTAATTCAAGATCATTAACATCGTCGTAATTTTTCCATAACATTTTCCATCCACCGTTCCATTCCCATGCCCAATATTGTCGTACAAATGTTAATATCATTTGATTGCTTTCATGAAGAACTACAATAAGAATATATACGAATTATTATATATATAATAATATATTTAAAATATATTAAATTAATACATATAGGAATATACCTGATATTTCTGATCTTCTATGTATACTGATCTTCCAATGAGATTTACAAATAAATGGTAATTTCATTTTAATGACAATAATGTGAGGCAATGATATTGTTAATTGAACATTACTTTCTACGTGTTTTTCGTTCATTCTAATAATATAATCATTGTATAAAAGTAAACATAAAATACATGATCCATCAGTCTTAACGCATTCATTGTTCGGAAATAAAAAAATACCTAAAAATTTAAATAATAATTAAAATCAATAATTAAACTAACAATATTAAAATAAAAAAAGAATAGTATACATACTACGAATAATATTAATGAAAACATCAACGTTAGTGGATAATTCATGTCTCACTGACGATTCGTTGGCCACAATTAATTTTAATATCGCAAGTATCGGGATTACAGAATCAGGATAATTTTTAAAATCATTCTCTACCTAAAATCCATCAGAGAAAATTACAATTAAATAAATGTCATGGATTTTTAAATACACAAAATGGTATTATATTTACCAAAGCGCTGTTAAATGCATGCAAGATTAACGACAATCCATTTTCATTAATAAATAGTTTATGCAGGGAACTGTTTGTAAGCATAACACTGATTTGTACTAATGCAGATTTACGCATTTTAGGATCGACATCGGAATCTCTTAACAGTTCTAGCACCGATAATAAACTGCTTCTCTAAAATAATTATTTCATTGTTATTTATTTATAAATTTTATATGTTAATAAAAAAATGTGATTGAAAATATAAAACCTCATAATTGCCTTCTAGGCGTTTGAAAACGAATGGACGATCGAATATACAAAGAGAACTTAGAGGTAGACCATGCAACGAAGATAATCTTGGTAATTTTTTCATAGAATCTTTTTCTTTACCGAGTAACCAAATTAATCTGCAAGAAGCTTCTTCTCTAACATCGTACTCTATTGAATTTAATAGTCTTAAATTACCTTTTAAAACCTGAAACATCAAAACAACATTACATCATAATATTTAAATAAATTAAACATTGTGTATATAAATGATAAATAAAATATAAATAAATTACTTCGAGGTATGGCAAGTGTATACTATTAAAAATATCAGGATCAAGCATTTTTGTAATACATCTTCCAATAACTGTAGATGAATGCGCGTAACATTGAAGAAGTGGTAACACTGGTATAATCGTTTCTAATATTTTTAACCATCCTGTCTCATCCGCTTGTAATTTTCCTTTTAATATATAAATTATTATCTCGTCAGACATTTCTCTAATCTATAAAATATATTAATAAATAAAATTAATAAAAATGTTGTATGCATATAAATTAATGAAAAATAAAATAATACTAACTCACTTTTTTATTTTCATTGGATAAACCGTAGCAAATGATTTCTGTTAAAACACTTGGTTCCAAGAGGAAGATCAAGTTTTCCCAAGTAAGTTTTTCTTTATTATATTCTATTCCTAAAATACTTTTAACTAAATTATGGCACTCCTTGTATGCAGTTTTTTGAATATCTATATCTCCATTTGCTAATAAATTTAATAATAGTTTCGTACATGTTACATGATCTTCCTTACTGAGAGAATATCTGTGAATGAATTTATCAAGATTATTAAAATATTGACAAATAAATATTTGATTATTAATCAATACATGCCTGTTAATATTTTGTAGAAATTTAATAGTCCTTTTAATTATGCTCATATTTTTATGATAAGGCAAACTCAATTTAGATGCATATAATGTTTTTAACGTATCGGAATATGATCCTCTAGAGGTATCTTTTATCGAACAAATAGCTGCTTGCATCGATTTAATGATAACTCGAGTTTCATCGAAGACTTTCATTATCGCTAATACGTTTGAATCTTCTAAATGCTATATATAAAAGATATCATATTAAATATAAAAAAAAGAAATGAAATATTACTATTTTTATTTATAGAATTTACCTGAATATATACTTGAAGTGCAGTATGCAATTTTGGATACATCAAATATATGGAAGCGTCCATTAATGCAAAAGACATTGAAATTTTTACTGACTTAGTTAAAATAATATCTGCTACTTCAAATGGTACAATATTACTTAATAAGTTGACTGTAATACAAAGAAGATGAAGATACGTGATCCTATGATAATCCATGATACTGCAATTTCCAAAATATTCCAAAGAATCTCCTAGTAAAGTTAACAACATTTTCAATTCGTCGCTTATCTTTTTTGCCATACTATCATTGCATATCCATATATTTGGCATGACTGTAATTAATAATAATTGCACTAATTCATGAATCAAGTCAACTATGTATTTAATATTTTTTAATGGGAATGTTGAATCGTTGGGAATATTTAATTGTGAAATAACGTGTTTTAGTGTCTCTATGCAATAGGAAGGAATAAGCATTTGTTGCAATCGTAATACGGATTCATCTACGTTATCCATAATACTTTGACTTCTGTCACTTGTAGCCTGAAGAAAAATATCTATAATTATAATAAATATAATGATTTAAAAAAATAAAACTACTTACAGCGGATTGATATGCTTGATAATTAGCTTCCGGTATTCCTCCATCAGGACTGTCCCTAGCTTCAGATAAATGATAACTATTACTATCTAATTTTTCTGTAAGTAACTAAAATAAATACAAATTAATATAGTGAGTAATCAGTTACCAAACAGTTCAGAGTTGTATTACTATTAAACAAACATATATTTACTTTTACCTTCTGCTTTTTATTAGCCACGCAAGGATCATAATAATAATAAATTCTGAATCGTAGACACCTTGTTAATTTGTGCAATGTCTTCAATACAGCTGGGATAATACATTTAATATCAGGCTCAACGATATTTATGCTTGTGTCGAGTAGAGCATGCAACACCTAGAAGAAATAAAGAAAAACGTTGTTAGATTAATCTGTGAAACAGATAATACTCACATAGAAAGATTATTTTTTTAATATTCACAGATACTATTGCTGGCCTTTGAAGGAAAACTTCGGCTGGAAAATCTTGTAACATTACATTAGTTATAAACTGACACGTATGTAATATTAGATTAGTATCTGCCGTATTATTTAAAGCTTCTTCCACTGCTCCTAATACACTCTTATCCGATGTGACTAACGGTTGCCATGGCATTACTAACCATTTTATTCCACCCTCCACTGTCTTGGATACGAGTGTACCATCATCATGTTGATCAGTAAGATCTCCAGGCAATGTACTAAATAAAAAATCGTATAATATTTATATTTAATATATAATTGAAAAATTAATATTATACAAAACGTATATTGATAGATAAAGTATATGCATTTACCTGTCCAATGGAGATATAAAAGCGTCAATATTATTGGAATTATTAATTGTGTCTGCATTAAAATCTCTACTTCCATACTTATCGTAATTATGAACTCTTGTAACATACTCTGACTGTTTTAATGATATTCTTGAAGGATCTAACGTCTACAATAATTATAAGTTAAATCTTTAAACAAGAAATTCATGTGGTATAAAGATCAACGAATAAAATAAATTGTTTACCTTGTAATTACATCTGTCGTTGGTAGATTCTTCTTGATCTGAATTAAGAATAGTTTGTTCTATCTGATAAATCTTATCATGCCATGAATCGTCAAGTTCTCTTTTCAATTGATCTAGCTCGTTTTGAAAGCGCAATCTACCAAATGCATTTAAATAATTGTTATTTCCACCCTTAAAGAAATTAATAGACATTAAATGTATGACGTTATAGATTCTTTATGAATATTTATTACTATTAAAAAAGGTAGTATACCTTTACCAATCTGTATAACAAGTCTAAAGCTTCTTGAGGATGAGGTATATTGTCAAAAGAAAACCAATGAAAAAGATTGACAATCAATTCTTTTTTAACTGCATCAGAATCACATCCAAAACCAAGATCTAATTTAGAAATAATATTTTCTAATGCTCTTGCTCTTATCTCATCAATACTGTGTGCTGAAATCAGAATATATATTATTTATAAAAATTCCATTTAATGGAAAAAGTTAATCTAAAAATATAACCAACTTTTTCTTACAACAACAGAAGCTTACCTAACTTTTTAACATGTGCAGAAGTAATAGTATTTAAACTCGACATTGTATATTAATATTAATTCATATAAATGCAACTAGATTTGAGGTTAGTCAAGTTCTGACATAAAACCACCACGAATTACACCAGCGCCAATTTACAACTATGTATGTTATTCGATTTTAGAGTCATCTAGTATTGAATGAAGCTTTTATGTATAAATTATTTTTTATTATATCGAAGGTTTTTTCTATATATATATATATATATATATATTGTTATACTCTTTTTAATATGTATAATATTTAATAAATAAAACAATTATTGATATAAAATTAATATATTTTATTTATTTTTTTATTTAAAAATTTACATGCGTGTGTAGAATGCCCTGTGTTTTTTTGAGGTTACAATTTTAAAATATTAAAATCGTGAAAAATTTCATTACAGTATATACACATATATAAATAAACTGTGATTTTATTTTTATTAATAATGGGTAAGATTTAAATAATTATTCTTTAATAATTCAAAATAAATACTTTTTTATATATATATCTAAGTATGTGTAATATTTTTCCAGGTAAGGAAGCGAAATTTTGTCAAGGGAAAGAAATTTTCACGAGAATGAATTATTTGTATCAGGTAAGAAATGTTCAACAATAATTCCTGGAAGACATAGCCAAGTTTTCAACATTTTTCTTTTTATATTTTTTTTTATAGGCTAGTCATATGATATCATTAAAAAATAGAGTTGCTGCTTCGTATTATGGAAGCATGATGATGGGTTGTGCTAAGAAAGCTGTACTGCGAGTGTAGGTGCTACATATATAAACATTTTTTAGAATTATATTTTAGTTCTAGTAAGGGTCAATCATATTTTTTATATATTTTTTTTTTTTTTCTATATTATAGGGAACCAAATTTAAAAAGAACTGTATGCAAACAATGTAATTCTCCTCTTATACCTGGAGAGACAGCTAGAGTTAGATTATGTTCTAAACGCATAAAAGGAGTTAAATGGACTTGTTTGGTCTGTTTGAATAATAAAATGTATCCTACTAAAAAAGGATACAAACTATGGATAGAACAGCCTGAAGCAATCGTTGAGACTCTTCATTTTCTTCCTAAAAAAAAGTCTATCGATTGTGATAAAAGTAAAGTAAAGGACGATAATAAGACTGAATCTGCTAATAATAAGAAAACTAAAAACAGATCTGATAATAATCTCAAAGTAAATCAGGACGACGCGTTGTCCACAAATTTTACAGCTGCTTGTTGAGTGATATAATAAATTTGATGTACGAATATTTTTTATTAATCACTTACATAAAATATGTTACAATATTACAATAAATTTGTAATTAATAAACAGACACTTTTGCTAACTGGAATATTTATAACCATCTAGTAATATCATAATGCTGATAATAGTTTTACAGTACATGTTCATAGAAATAACTCGATCGAAGTTAAGTTACCATTCTCGGAGTACAAGATATATTTTATGATGACCATTGATTGCAGTGAAATCCAAAGACAATTACGCATATTCTTTTTAATTTTTTTTCTTTTCTTAGCATTGAAGAAGGACGGTTTTGAATGAATGTTTGAAAAATGATATTATATATGTCATGATTAGAATGAATATTTCTTTTTTTTTTACTATCTTTTTCATTTTTCAATTAAGTTCGATTCTACT